>SCHK01438384.1:0-27242 GCA_004124795.1 Poropuntius huangchuchieni
ATAAATATACACAGTACACACACATATATTATGTAAGTAAAAACTTTTATTTTGGATGCGATTGACAGCACTAAAATATATTCTTTAATTACTTGCGACAGTTCAAAAGAAACTAGACACAAGTGTATAGCTTACTACATTTTTAGTAAAAAAAAAATAAAAATTTAACCGATCTATTGAGCTATTAAGTAACCTGTAAAATACATAGTCTGAAAGTAAAAAAGTAACTATTAAGATATGTTACAAGTAACAATTTTGGATAAAGCTGCAGATACTAAAGTGACCCAGCTAACAGGGCTAACTTTGGCTATGTAAAGGTTTTCTCAAAGTTATGAACCAGTAACATTAATGTTTGTTTTGGTATTTAATAATATTTCCAAATGTTAGCACAGAAAAAATTGAATACATATTTTATGAAACTTTTTTTCCTGAAGCGGTTTAGTTGGATGTTTGTCTAACTTTTTTTTTTTTTATGTTAGGCTACTTAATCCAAAAGTAACATTTCCATAATGTTTGCAAAATGATAAAATAGAATGTTCCTTAACATTCATATAACCACAAAATAAAAATGTTTATAAAACATGGATGTTTGAGAAGAACATTAAGCAATAACATTTTTATACCTTAATGGAAATGTTAGCAAATCATATTTTTGTTAACTGGGTAATACCCAATGAATAGTTGCTAGTAAAACTGGAACAGTGACCAGAATCAGTGGAATAGATAGTGATCTGCATCTAATCAAAACCGGTGAAATTAGAAGAAAAAAAAAGTGTATATATATATATTCTAGTCAGTAATGGATTACTGACTAGAATATATATATTATTTTATGTCACTGGATTAAAGTACCAGTGACATAAAATATAGTAAAGTTTAAAGAATAAATGTTACAATGGCTTGCAGAAGTTTGGAAAACTAATTGCACATTAATCTTATTGCATTAGATGAATTAGTCCTGTTTTATTCGACTTTGAAGTATTACATATTATTTTCTTAATTTAGTAGCGTGTGTTTTGCTCAAGATAACTCAAGGCTAATTAGTTGAATCCTGAACGGAGTATAATTTGTGATAAGGTGGTCTGCAGTCACACATCATGCAGCAGAGGGCAGAGTTGCTCCTAAAATGTGTCCAAATGAATGCTGTTTTCTTTACTGTCATATGGATGCAGGAAGGAGAGTTTTAATTACAGCCATGTTGATTATACAAGATCCCGTTCACACATTTTAATCAGACAACCAACCTAAACAATCCACAACGTGGTCAAATACTGAGTCACCTTGCTGTGACTCACATTTGGATTTAACTTGAAGATGGAAATCCATAATTAATGAAACCATATAAACCCTCAGGGATGAGGGTAAACATATGGATAGAGAACAGCAGGATTACCATGGAAATATATGGGAGCAATATTTCCATTAGAAGCCACCGAGGGGTTGCGCAACGTGGCAGTTAAAGGTAATCTTTTTAATATGCTTCTGTTTACACAGTCTCAGGTGAAAATCTGTGCGCCCCTATAGCAACTGACTGTACTTGCACAATAAATCATCCATGTGCTCCTTAAACTACTGGTTATAGTATTTATATTGCTTTGAAATCACCATCATCTTACTCATGTTTTATTTTATGCTCTTTCAGGGTTAAATGTGTCTTGAACAAGCACTTAACAGCATCAAAGCTCTTAGATATCGGGCATATAATAAGTCCTAAAAGCCCCTTTTGTGAAGCATTCAGTAGTGGGAGGAAGAATCGATCATGGAGGGTGCTTAGATCCTCTCAAACCTGGCCTTTTAATCAACGGCCCGGTAAACAGGATCTGCGCAATGTAAACACATCCCACAACGCGCCTCCTGGAGTGAGTCCATCAACGAGGGTCTTTTGAGCAGCACTGAGGGTCCTCGCACATGAAGCCTATTTTACATGTCCTCTCTGTCCCGTATCACCCTCTTTATGTGCATATGAATCATCAGATCTATCCGGTAGCAAAAGAGAGAGAGGGATGTGCTCTCAGGACATAGTGCTATTCCTGTCTGGGTGTTTCTGTGCACATTGAAATGCGCTCTCTTCAAATGCTTTCACTGAGCGCTTGCTTTTTTCCCTCAGTGGTGGAGGGCGGTGGAGGCAAAGAGGGAAAGAGAGAGAGAGAGAGAGAGAGAGGAGGAAGAAGAGTGGGTGGTTATGGGTAGAACAGGCTACAGATGGAAGAGTACAGAAATTTGTCATATGGAGAGATTCAGGAGAGATAGAAACAAGGCAAAGGAGGCATCTGAGATAATTGAGGAGGGAAAAACGGCAAAATGTTGATGCATTTTAAAAGAAACTGAACCTTATGATGATGTTGATTGATTAGGCAGAAGCTAAAATCTGTTAAAATTACCTAAAATGACTACTCTGGCATTACATTTAAATTTGTGCGTTAATGTGATGTAGTTTCCTCATAATATGAATAAAACCGCCTCCATTTTCTTAAAAGCTCTGCATATTTTAAAAATAAAAGTTCCAAAAAGGGGTTTTCAGAGCGATTAACCATTTTAGGTTTCCCCCCCAAAAATTTTTTTATTTGTGTGAAGAACATTTTAATAATCTAAAGAACCTTTTTACGCTTTAAATAAGATTCTTTATCAAACCATCGTATTTTATTTTTAAGATAATGTGTTTTGCATTTTAACTACACGATTACTAGGCAGGTCATGTATATTTTCCGTATAAATATTTTTTGTCAAACAAGACTGGGATATTTTGTAACATGATTTATCTTTAGTTATGTAACAGTATGCATTTTGCTTACCAAATAGCTGAGAGCAGTTGTGATCTAAAAGCAAAAATGTGTGATATGCTTGAGATTTATTGGCTGGTTGATATTTATCTGTTGGTACAGTCTTCTCTTTCTATGCTCTGGGGACAGGAATTTTTAATGTCAGGGCTTTTAAAGGCATCACTCTGACGAACTCTGCCATCTAGTGATTATCACATGAGAGGAATAGCAGTTACTGATTGGACCTTCTCAACCTGTCATTAGCTTCCCACTGTGCCGATGAATCTATTTAGTAAACAAATAGGCAGACTTTCTTGTCGAGAGTCAAGAGAGGGCGTTTTTAGTTACAGCGCCAGTGGTGGTAAAAGTCCTATCGCATTATTCCAATCGTTATGTGTCATTCTCACCAGTGACATCATTAGAAGCTGTCTGGACACGTTTCATCACATTTCATTATGCTCCGTCGGCCTTCCTCCAGCGGTATAATTGTTTCTTTAAGTCATTAAGGCTTTCTGGAGAAGACAGGGTTAGCGTCTTGAGGAAAACCTCAGCTGGCATGAAGCAGTTGCGCTACGCTAACAATCACGATGTGCTTTTGCAGCATTCAGACAAGTGCATGTTGTGTCTGATGCTTGGTCTAGTAAGCATGCCGTTGGTGTTTGCATGTGTATGGGATTGTCCTTGGCACAGACACCCTTAAGCCTGTTCTACACTAACCCGATACTTCACAACAAACAGAGCATCCTAATGGTGCACTTGGATTTGAATGCTTCCAAAACAATAACAAAATAGCCTGAACTAGCAGGTTCAGCAAAAGGGCTTAAAATAGCTACGTCCTGTATTTGTATTTGCTTCCAAAAGAGCTCAAACACTGTGCGTGTGTGAATGTGCTGCATAATATGAATGGAGAGATCAGAACCGAGGAGGGGAAGAGAATGGGAGAGATACACATTCATTATCTGCATTTATGGTTCCGTGACGAAAAGGATTCTTTAAAATATTCTTTATGCTAAGAAACAAAAAGGGTCTTTTAAGAACTGTTCGCTGAAACAAAAAATGTTTCTTCTACGCTCCTAAAAATAAAGGTTCTTTATTGGCTTTAAGAATCTTCCATTATGCAAAATGTTCTAAGAAAAAATGGTTCTTCTAAATACTGTTCACTAAAAGGTTCTTTGGAGAACCCAAAATGGTTCATCTATACACTTAAATATAAAGGTTCTTCATTTGGCTTTGATAGTTCCCTGAAATTTTCCATTACGCAAAAGATTCTTCATAGTGGAAAAAGATTCTTTAGATTTTTAAAGTATTCTTCATACTAGAAAAAAATTGTTCTACTAAATACTTCTTTTGAGAACCCAACATGTTTCTTCTGTGGCATTGCTGTGAAAACCCCCTTTTGGAACCTTTATTTAAGAGTGTATGGCATCACTGTAAAAACCCCATCCTCGTTTTTAATAGTGTAGCTGATGACGTTCTGTCACAGTCTTCCATTGTGGATAGTGCTGACACTTCCAGAGCAGCAGAGTCAGTCCATTATAGACTGAGAGTCATTTGCATGACTCCAAAATAACACACTAATTGTGTCCTTATCTTCCAGTACTCCGCCTGGCTTGAAATGGGAAGAGACGGAAAATCTCAGAGTTGGAAAAGGACACACAGATGTCAAATACGGTTTCAGAGAGAAGTACACTGAGTGTTGTTCTTTAAGATTAAGATTCTGTAAGATATGGCTGGGTCATAAATAAGCCCTGGTCATAACAGTTTGCTTTAGAAGCTTTATCAAATGAAGAATGTGTTTTGTTAAAGAAAGCTTGTTCCCTCTGCTCTATCTGACACTGATGTGACAGTATATTCATCACCTGTATCTTCTTCATCTATCATTTTGACACATAAAAGGCCAAATATATTAAAGGCTGGACATAAATTATTTTCTGATAAATTGTACACTGGTGCGAAATATCAGATGACCTTCAGGGTGGGACTGTTTACAGAAATTTCTGTCTGAAATATTGGTGCAAGATCAAAGTAGAAAATAGATAAAACCATAAAACTAAATAATCTGTAAAGTGTAACGTGGTTATTACTTTTTTGCAATGGATGTAACACCTTTACAACAACTTTACCTGCTCTGACGGCTCATTTAACGTGAGCACGTCTGTTTACGTTTTCAATTTCCTTTCAAATCGCGAATTAACACAATTATTCATGCGTTGTCTTGTTTCTACAATTAACTGAATGTGGTAATCATTTTTGGATGCAGTTTGTAAAATAAAAGTTCTTTATTGGCATCAGTGGTTCCATAAAGAACCTAACGTCCAGAACCTTTCCATTGCACAAAAGGTTCTTTTTAGGTTCTTAATGTTTTGTAAATGTTCTTTAAGAAAAAGGTTCTACAGTTCACTAAAAAAAATCAAACTAAGAAAACAGTTCTTTTACGAACTGTTCACTGAAAGGTTTTCTGGGGATGGGGAACCCAAAATAGTTCTTCTATTGCATTGCTAAAAAAACACTTTATATTAAGGTGTCCGTGTTACACCTGTTACATGTACTTACTATGATAATAACCTTAAGCATAATTACATCCAAGTAACCCTAATCCTCCCCTAACCATATAGTAAGTAGGCTACACTGTAAAAAATATCTGTAAAATTTACGGTAAAAAAAACGGCAGCTGTTGCGGAATTTTACCGTAGAAAATATGGTAGCAACATTTTAGGTTTTACGGTTATAATTAAAATTTACAGTTAAATACCGTAATTTCATTAACTGATATAATGTTAATATACCAACCTATTGAAGTACTGAAATCTGTACTGAAATCTGTACCTTTAATGCACTGTGATAACCAGCAAATGCAGGTGGTGATGAGAAAGTCACATGATGAACCAAAGCCCATCACAAGCAGCTTTTAAATAAAAACATAGAAGGTGCACAGTGTCATTCACACAAACACTAAACACCATCATAAGACTCATGAAACTAATATATTGCAATTACCATTTACTATTAACCATTTAACAGGTTTTTACTGTAGCATTTTTACAGTCTTTTACCGTTAAATTCATGGTCATTTTTTACAGTGTACATGTAGTTAATTAATATTACTCAGTACTTAAATGTATAATTACACTGTAACAAAGGACACCTTAAAATAAAATGTAACCAAAACCAGTTTTGGAACCTTTATTTTTAAGATTGTAGGTTCATCTCGCGAAAAATGTAGGCAATTTTGGCACCACTAGCACGTTAGAACGGTCTTCTAGACGTAAAAAGAGCACTTTTTTTGTGATATGTAGATTTGTCATTGAACAAAAGTGCTCAAGCAGCTGCTGTTGCTATGGTTTTTTTCCTCATGCCAATGCAAATTGTGTTTGAAAGCATGTACTTAACGACTAATACGAATTCGAAACTTGTGATTACTAACATCTGAAAATTCAATTGCTATTTAACTTTATATTTTGAGTTCCATTGGGGATTAATAGGCTTTAATTAGGGGGGTCAGACCCCCTCCCCCCTCTCCCAAACCCGCCTCTAATTCGCACCCTGCATATCGGCTGTAAACAAACAGATCTTGCAGAGATTACGTGATATGCAGCACTGTTCAGAGAAGCATATTACAAGCGCAGCAAAAAAGATGTATCCAACACAAGAACACGTGTTCATCCCTCCCCCACCTCCCATCTCCACCACCCTCTCAGAGAAGTTTCTCTTATTTGTCGGGGCTGGAGATGGAGTTGGAGAGCAGGAGTCGCGCAGTGCGCAGGAACCGAGAACAGTGAGAAGACGAACAGAATCAGATAACAAAGCTTGCCAGCTGCGAGGAACAGCAGAGGCGGCGAGTTAAAACTTGGACAGGATCCTCAGGGCGTCTACCAACTACCATCTTATCAAATTGGTGCGATACACCTGGGGAAACAGGAGGAGTGGATGAAGGTAGAGGAGGAGGAGGGAGCCAACGCACAAGTGCTAGACTGCGCCAAGCCAATCTGAGATTACAAATTACTCGCATCCATTTTTCTCCACGTTTTACAGCCTTGGCTGAGTGAGTCTTTTTTAGATATGCGGATTTGGAGGAGACAAGGAGATCTGCATCGCTCCATCCCAAGACCAACGCTCTGCTATTGACAAACTCCTGCGGTAAGCCCTAAAAATAACTTTTTTTGGAATCATCCGCCCAGAAATGCGGGAGACTGGTGTATGTGAAGTGTGAAGAGAACCGATAACAGTTGGTCAGGAACAAGCACGCCAAGCATTCTCGCAGCCTATATCTGGGACAACTTTAACCGTGAAGGATGTCAGCGTTGCGGAAAAAATTTGGGGATGATTATCAAGTGGTGACCACTTCGTCCAGCGGCGGCGGGTTCAACCAGGCGGCCCCCGAGAAGAAAAGGAAACGTCAGCGCTTTGTGGACAAGAACGGCCGCTGTAACGTCCAGCACGGGAACCTGGGAGGAGAAACCAGCCGGTACCTGTCGGACCTGTTCACCACGCTCGTGGACCTCAAATGGCGCTGGAATCTATTCATCTTCATCCTTACCTACACGGTGGCGTGGCTCTTCATGGCTTCTATGTGGTGGGTCATTGCCTTTATACGCGGAGACCTGAACCAGGCCCACGATGACAAGTACACACCGTGCGTGGCCAACGTGTACAACTTTCCCTCCGCTTTTCTGTTCTTCATCGAAACCGAGGCCACTATCGGATACGGTTACCGCTACATTACAGACAAGTGTCCGGAAGGCATCATTCTCTTCCTCTTCCAGTCCATCCTTGGCTCTATAGTGGACGCTTTTCTGATCGGTTGCATGTTCATCAAGATGTCCCAGCCGAAGAAACGCGCAGAGACGCTGATGTTCAGCGAGCACGCAGCTATTTCCATGCGTGACGGCAAACTGACCCTGATGTTCCGAGTGGGCAACCTGCGGAACAGCCATATGGTCTCCGCGCAAATACGCTGCAAACTACTCAAAGTGAGTATACGACTAGAACCAATTAAAAAGAGAGAAACAGAAAAGGAAAAGGGAACGTATAACACGTTGTGTGCAGGTTAGAAATATGCATTTTCAATCCAAACGTGTGAATATAAAAGAAATGCTATTTGAAGGGTTCAGGCTAAGGTTGATTCTTTAACCTAATACAAGCATTAACTCAAGCCGAGACAAATGAGCAAGACCTGTAATTTGATTTGTTCACCTACAGTGGACAAAGTATTGATCCGCACTATGCGACTTGGATGCAACAGTCCTTTTTGGATCACTCTAGATGCATTAGACCCAGTCTTTCTCTCTTGCTCACACTCCATCATCTCCCTGTTTTGTCCTAAGTAGTTCTCTTTTTCTACCTTTCCCTGCAGTCCCGCCAGACTCCTGAAGGCGAGTTTTTGCCTCTGGATCAACTTGAGCTGGACGTTGGTTTCAGCACTGGAGCCGACCAGCTTTTCTTGGTGTCCCCTTTGACGATCTGCCATGTGATCGACTCCAAGAGCCCATTCTACGACCTCTCGCTCAGGTCCATGCAAACAGAGCAATTTGAGATTGTGGTTATCCTTGAGGGGATCGTGGAGACCACCGGTGAGTTTTAACAACAAACACACAAAGCAGCAACTATGCTCAGATGTCAAAAAACTGACAAAAACCTGTATCTGAATGCTGAAATTTGATTCGCTGAATGTTTACAGTACATCTCCACACTATGCATCTTTAATATATGCAAATGTTTTTGAGAAATAGAAAAAAATATATATTACGCAAATGTTTCTTTTGATTGAATCATACACATTATTTACAAACCAGTGCATGCAGCCAAGTTTTCAAATCCCTATGTTTTTAATGTTTTTCTTATGTGTGTGTTTTTTTTTTTTTTTTTTGCGCAATAGTAGAATATGTGCACGGGTGAAGGTGTTTGGGTGATGTGCTACAGATGTGAGGTTCAGTGTGTGAGTCAGTCTGCAGAGGCACGTTTGCTGGTGCAAATCGGGTTTTATGATATAAAAGAATGAATGTTGGTGTCTACTGCAGCAAAGATGGAAAAAGAGAGAGAGACATGTTATGTAAGAGATGATATACAAAGTTAGTCTTTCATTTTGCTCTCTGCCTCATGGTTCCGTAGTCTGGCATGCTTAGAGATTAAGCCACCTGTCAATCAAATCACAGCTCACCTTTACTTTCTCAGCCTGCAGCGTCAAACACATCGATCCATACAAATACAAGACAGCACGCACTTACAGTAAGAAACAGCATTCGAACAGCGGAAAATCTCTGCAGCATACATGTTGTGTGTACGTATTCGATTAGATTCAGAATAGCATGCTTCCATGGTTTGATTTAATTAACATAATCAAGAAAATCATATATGCCGTCCGGTCGTCCTTATTGATGGCGCATCTGAATATTCCGCCTACAGAAAGTGAAGGGATTTGTGGGTAAAAAAAGAAAAGAAAAGAAAAAAAGCAGAATTATGTACAGTTAGTCAGCACTCTGTTCTCCCCATTGTGAATCAGTTTCCATAGCAACTAAATCGGCCCCTTCTTAAGCGGTCTCCATACAGTAAAGTCTCACCGGCTGTTTGAAGTATGGAGACGAAACTTGTGTTTATCAGCCTCATAAATCAAATACTAATTACTACTTATCAAATAATTCATTAGACATTTTTAATTATGTCCTGTAATTATGGCTAGGTTTATGACATGTGCATGTGGGAATATGGCACAAATGCGTTCTGCGTGTGTGTGTGTGTGTTTGTGTCCTTCAGTTCTAATCTTCAGGATTAAAGTCTTTGTTTGGACACGTCTTTGTATATGAAAGCTCATATTTCACATAGCGGATACCGGGGCTAGTTGTCACAAGGGCTAGATCTCAGTAAGCTAATTGTTTTTGTATGTTGGTTTGATGAATTGATGATTTTGTTTCAGATATGGAGAAATTTAGCATTATATCACTTGCTCACTAATAGATCATCTGCAGTGAATGGGTGCCGTCAGAATGAGAGTCCAAATAGATGATAAAAACATCCAGACTCCAGTCCATCAATTAACATCTTGTGACTTGAAAAGCTGCAAGTCCTCTAATAATATTTTTTTCTCCAGTGAGATTATCTTGTCTGAATCAGAAGAGAAATATGTACAGTCAGATCACCGTTTATAAGTGAAAACAGTTCTAAACAAATATGTTGGTGGGTTTTGTGAGAAGACAGCAGGGTTTTTTACTGGAGGAAGAGGTATTATAGATAATAGAATCGTATTTTGGCCAAAAGTAATGGTTTAAAGTTAAAACATCATTGATTGATTTGTTTGTTTGTTTTTTTACAAACACACAGCTATTCACTTCACAAGGTAATAATTGATGGATTGGTGTTGTGTGGATTACTTGTGGTGTTTTTATTTCTTTCTGACGGCACCCATTCACTGCAGAGTATCCACTGGGGCACAACTGATGTAATTCTTAATTTCTCCAAATCTGTTCTGATGAATAAAACAAAATAATGTACCTTTTGGATGGCCTGATGGTTAGTACATTTATGAATTTTTTTGAGTGAACGATTCCTTTAAATTGGAGTCATTTTTTGTGATTTCATTTCAACATTTCACATTTTTGTAATAGCTGCATTTCTGTAAAAGGACACAACATAAATCTGCTGGCAAAAACAATGGCTTGATAGTTTTAATTGTGTGTTACCTTTCATATTTTTGACGTTTTAATGTATTGTACTTTCTAAATTTAGCTAAAGAGCCATTAAATAGACAGTGATAGGATTTTAAATGGCAGGTACAAATTGCGATAACAACCCACATGTCAGAAAAAATGTGAAAAAATTGTACCTTAAGAGGTAAAACAGCTTGTCACTGATGCAGTACCCTTAAAAGGACAACTTTGTAACTTATCTACTCCTAAAAGCTGCGTTTAAGTTGTAAAATATGCGATTACGTTACTACAGTGAACCTTTTAGGGAGAAAAAGGTACAAAGATGTGCCTTCGAGCATACTCCCTCAACGACAAGCTGTTATAGACCTAAAGGTACAATTTTTACACATTGTTGTACCCCAGCACTGTTATTAGAGCACGTTGTCACTAAAGGTATGTTCAGCGAACTGTATCTTTCTTCCTGGACAATCACGGTGGAAATAGCTTTTTTGTGGCTGAAAATGTAAGGTGTGTGTTCCTTTACAGAAACGGACTCTGGAGTAAGAAGTGTGACAACTAATCCCAGTCTTCTCTATATGATTCTCACAGTGTGGCAGGAGAAAGATTTAGACATTAATACATTAATTTCCTTCAAGCAGAGAGGCAGCGACTTCAAGGCCAAGGAGTCTCAGAGGAACAGCCCAGAGCCATCCATTGCCCTCAGAGATAAACATGACAGCTGTGCCAGCATTCACATCTGTCAAATTATTTACAGCTTTTCACATTACACTGCAAAAAATGTGTCTCTTAAATATAGTAAAAATATTCCTGATACTAAGCAAAAACAGAATGCGTTAAGAAAAAAATGACTTGAAACTAACATAAATCTAGCCATTAGAAATATTAATAGATTTGAATATAAATTAATTTTAGTAAAGACTGCATTAAATTATAGTGTTTGTCCTTCAATCGTTTGTAGTTTGCATCTTCAGAAGATGTAATAACCTTGAGATGTAAATTCTTTAATACATATAATCTTTTTTTGTTGTTCTTTTATTCTAAAACCAATTAAATTAGTAATTCAACCTAAAATTAATTTAAGAGACATATTTTATCAGTAGGCATCAAACTTTTGACCTCAGCATTATCAACAGAATGTTATACCAGTTGAGCTGCAGAAATGCTGGTAATAACAGTAAATTAAGACTGTAAAACTGGATTTATAATTAAAGCATTGATACAAGGCCACAACATAAGACTGCATTTCACCTAAATTTTCAAGTATTTCTATCAAGTGTTTCATTATTACGGACCATTAATTGTTTTAGTGGCTACATACTTAGTTTCAAGAAATCTCAACAAGTCATTTATTCACCCCATTAGCATTTTTTAATCTTGACTTTACGATTTTTTAAATTATAAGTATGCTTGTTTCAAGAGTGGCATTATGTGAAGAGTATGTTTCTAAAGCAATTGACCCATTTTTACAAATTTCCTAAATCAAGAATGTCAGAATAACTATCACTGTTTGGAAAAAACTAATGTGTTGATTGTTAAAATATTACTTATAGATCAGGGTTATAAGTAAAATATATTCAAAATACATTCCCTCTCAAATATATCTTTGTTTTTAGGGTATTTGGATATTTTTGGTCAAAAAAACCCCAAAACAATTATATGAATTATGGAGAGTGGAATGGAGAGCTTCCAGTCCCTTGTTCCCCGTCTTGCAAATTAAATCTTAAAGTGTTCTTTCTCCCATTTTCAATTTCAAACTTCATGGCTTTTGCTTAAACTACTTTTCCAACATATCTACACAAAAAAATAAAAAAGTAATGAGACTGTAGATTGTTTTGATGTGTTTTGACAAGAGCATGTCACAAATTTGCCTGATGCTAAGATCAATTTTGATTAAATGCAATCTGTACACTTTTCTGCAAGCCTTGTACTTTTAAGTATGATGTAAAAGTCAAAACATCTGAAATATGTGCCTTTCTAAGAGCATTTTTTATTGAATGATTTTAGCATATGTGACTGACACCTGCCTGCTGTTAAATGGCCAAATTAGGGTTACTGTAGTTATTTAAATCTAAAACCTGTTTTGCTCCTTCAAATAAAATATACATTAACTGAAATGTTTTTTTAATATATATTTTTAAAAACTTCTGCTGATTGCCCAAGAAACTCATTTTCATTTAGTTTAATTTTATGTACTAAAATAACTAAAACCAAAAAAAGTGAATTTAAAACTATAAAGACGTATTTTAAAAAAAATGAAAACGAATAATATAAAAATAAAAACGAATTCAAACTGTTATTAAAAACTATAACAGTGTCTTAAATAACGCTTAGACAGATTCGGTTGTCTTAGTACATACTGAGTAGCACTGAACATTAACCATTTATGCTTGGAGGAAAAATGTATTGGCATTATTCATTGACTTTTTATTTTTAGTTCTTGGCCTGTGGTTTGAGAATTCCAGTTTTATTTCTTGTGCTTTCAGCAGTGTGAGTAAACAGGGCAGCTCGGCGCAACCATCCCATGGGGCCTCAGCAAATCAAAAGGGAGGCACTGCTTCATCCCCTCAGGACCACACACTGTGTGTCAGCGAGATACAGGAGAGAATTGGGCCCAGCTGCATGGTCAATTACCGTTCAGAGCAGCCCGATAGTAGAGTTTACTGTTATCTCACACCACAGAGAGAGAGACAGCAAGAGAGAGTGTGAGATAGGGAGTCGTGATGATAATGATGGTTAGTGCTATAGGTGTGTTAGGAAGAGACACTAAAATGGACAGGAGGGAATGTGGAGCGAGTAGGGCAAAATGACGGAGAGGGAGCGAGTGAAAGAGAGAAAGACAGAGATGACAGAAACAGGTCAGGCAGAGCACCTCTGTGGCAATGGAACCGAACACTTGATGACGGTCACCATAGAAACAGATTATCCCTCTTGGAAATATAAATTGTTCTCATAACTGTCAGATGTTGGAGTGTAGCGGTACCTTTTTTCTTTTCTGGTGGAAGCTAATGCGCGCGAACGTTCCTCCCAAACGCAGAAATGAAATTTGTCGTAATGGAAGAATATGGAATGATTATGTAAGCCGAAATCGCGGCGAGCCAGACCAGATTTCAACTCCGGCAGAGACCTTACCTTCCCCTCTCCCAGCAAACAGCAGAAAGCCTGTTAAATATTTCATAAGATGAATAATATTATGTTATACTGCTAAGCCCAGGATTTGTCAGCTCAGAAAGCAGGGATTTTTTTTTACTGTAGTAAGGGAGGATAACCGTGCCTGTGTTTGTGTGTGTGAGAGTGTGTAGGTGTGCGATGGTCGTAGGCGGCGACGTGAGAAAAAAAAGAACGATCTCGAGTTTCAAAAATGTATAATGTATGTTTTGTCTTGCTGTGTTTTTATATTTAGGTCTGAGGTTTATTATAATGTGCACTCGGCAACCGTCTCTCTTTCTAGACTGCGTCTGCTTCCTTCTGTCAGGAGAACAGCACAGCGGTCCCAACGCTTTCTAAGCACCTTCATCCAGCTGCTCAAATCCCCGTATAGAACAAAGTCCTCAACAGTATCTCTCCTGCAAACATCTCAAATCTCCTCTCCTCTGGCCCCTACTGCACTGAGGCACAGAAGTCGACAAAGAACCACACTCCTACATGGAGACATGGAGATGAGGATGCTGGTTTTCAAGGGACTGTCTTGTTGCAATTGCAGATGGAAGAAAAATGCACCTTTCTTGTGTCATCAAGAGTTCTCTTGCTCTTCAGTCGGCAATTGTCTTATCTTAGATTCCTTGTTATTGACTGATGTAGAATGGCGTGTTGCAAATCCGTTCGCTTGTTAGGGGGTTCATAAAACGAGCTCTTTATAGTGAAGGCTTTGCACGCTTTAATTAAGGAGGGATGTTCGCTGGTGTGGGTGATACACAGATCTAATGAATTTCCCACAGATAAAGCTCTTGTTTTCATGCAACCAAATGGACCGTGAACAGACGTTCCCGTGGGTGTTGCTCAACAGTAAATGCGCTCGTGTGTGTGTGTGTGTGTGTGTGTGTGTGTACGCACACCCTGTCAGTAATGCATCTATTAGTTTTAGTCACCCAACCATTGTTGCACAGTACACTCCTCTGAAACAGATTTGTTGTTGCACAGAACTTGATGTAAATTCTTATTAATGAGCTGCACTGTCACACTTTGTTTCATTCATTAAATTCATTTGTTTCTTGTATTATCCTAGGTATGACATGCCAGGCTCGTACTTCGTACACGGAGGACGAGGTTTTGTGGGGTCACCGATTCTTCCCGGTAATTTCTCTGGAGGAGGGTTTCTTCAAGGTCGACTATTCGCAGTTTCATGGCACTTTTGAGGTTCCCACACCTCCGCACAGCGTTAAAGAACAAGAGGAGAGTTTGCTCCTGTCCTCGCCTCTGACGGCGCCCTCTCTGTGCCACAGCGCAGGTGGAGTGACCGAGGGCAGCGGCACTCTTGAAGGTCTGGAACTTCAAAGCGATGCAGAAACTGGCTCCATCAATATAGCAACCCCCATGCCAACTACCAAAATGCCTGCCAAATTTCAGAGGCTTACGGGACGGGAGGCTCCCATCCGGGACGGAATGCCTCGCAAGCTTCTGCGCATGAGTTCGGAGATCACCTACAACCTGGGTGACCTGCCCGTCAAACTCCAGCGAATCAGCTCGGCTCCGGGCGTGGCAGAAGAGAGGCTTCAGTCAATCAGTGCTGTGCTGAGCCCCAATGAGGACAGACTGGCTCCCAAGCTGGGCTTGGTGGGCGGGGCTGAACCCATCAGCCAATCGGTAACAGATCTGCCGCCGAAACTGCAAAGGTTGGCTGGAGGGGGGGTGGGTGGAGTCGGAATCGGAGGACGAATGGATGGTCATCTGCCTCCAAAACTGAGAAAAATGAATTCGGAGAGGTTCACGGGCTTGAGTTTAAAATGAACTGACTTCTATATGTATACACATTTTGCCCATTTACCTCCTCTGAAATTGAAATTAAGTAAAAGGGACAATCTATACTTATAGCAATTTATATATGGATAAAATAGATTAATGCTAATCCTCTGCACAATCTGGCATGTTTTACCACAAACAGCATGAAAGGAGAACTCATTTTCAACATCTAATTGCAGATAATATAACAATACTCAACACTATTTAATGACTATTCAGTATATCTCTTTTATATTAGCCTAATAGCCAAACTTGTTTTGAGGGCTTACCTATATTATGTATATCTTAAAATAGAATATCAATCTAATTATCTGAATGCAATGTCAGTGTACACTGATGATCCATGGTAACTAATGTTTCTAAAGAAGCCAATGGCTATAACCTGAGTTAGCCATTTGGTTTTTTTTTCATCAGTGGATCGGTTATTGTGGTACACAATAACACATTGAGAGATTAGTTACTGTGGTGTTTAGACTTTAAGAAACGGGCGCTGTGCATTTATGGAAATGTAACAAATTTTTGGCTGAACCGACTCAGGTTTTGATCTTGTTTTTTTATCTATTGCATGATCTATCATTTCATAATCAAGCCAGATTATCTCACGTCAAAGAATAAGCCTTAAATATAAGGAGCCAAATGTAAAATACCAAGCATCAAAGACAACTAGTCTGGAAAGCTTTTAAAAAAGTTTGACGCTTTTTAAAGCTTTTATCAGCTATTTGTGGCAGAATAAGTTTTTCTCATAGTATTTCACACTTGGCTCTGACTTTATATATGATGTTTTGTCAATGATTGTTTCCTGCTGTTCTCTGTTTAGAAGTTTAAACTTAGTTGAAATGTTCAAATATTTTCCTGACCTGAATGACTTGAGTATTGCAATGGGTACAATGGATAAAGTGGGGGTGTACACCCATCTGAGACAGAAAAGAGCACAATGGATGTGTATATCTGTTTTAATATTCTTTATAGATAAGACCTTGTCAACATTGTTATGGCTTTGTTTAACTCTTGTGTTTGAAAAAACGAAGCAATAAGATTATAAATTGCAGTGGAACTTCTGACTGGAAAAATCTCGTACCTTATGTTATGTTAACGTTCAATGGTTTTACAGTTTTCTAATTGTGTTTTCTCTCAATACATTCAATTCTACTTCTGACGAATATTAGAATGGCAGTTGGAGTGGTTTATAATACTGTAATAAATGTGTTGTGATGTGTAACAAGTCTATTATAAAAGGAAACTACTGAAGGATAAACCTCCACCTGATCTATCATCACAAAACAAGTCCAAAATGAATCAAAGCTATGGGTGGACTTGCCCATGTTTGGCGCATATAAACTCATTGGTATTGGCAGAGGTCTTCCCCACAAATAAAGCAGTTTGATCTGGTTTGACCCAGCTGTGTGGATGACTGGCAGCTTGCTGCCCGATGCTTCTCTTTGGAGGTGTTAGATTGCTTCAAATGCCCTGAGAATTCTATTCGATTTCAGTGAAAGAACATCCAGTTTCTGTGCAGAAAAAAAAGTTTGCCTGCTTTTTAATCATCATTGTGGTTTGTAATAACAGAAAACTTTACCACATGCTAAATAGCTGTTCGAATCCATTTTAAAAAACCGACGACGACATTTAATGGAACAGGCAAGTGCCACAAAAAACACAGACGTCTGCCTAGTAAAAGGTCACGTGAGCTTTCATTTATTTATCAGGATTTATTATTCATAACGCTTAAGTTGAATAATAAAGCTTTTTTCTGTAACAAATGGACAGGTTTGTCCTTTCCATGTACCCCAGTGGCTATGCAAAACATAGCACCGTAAAGCATTTTCCGAGTCATAACTGCAAAAGTCAGCTTGCATCTAATACAGACATTTATTCGCTTCGCCTTTCAGAACAAAATGAAATGGGGGAGTGAAGTGTGAAAGAGACAATGCGTGAGAGTTACGTTAGATATACAAGCTGCAGGGGCTCCACGCAGTTCACCGTTAAATGAATCCCTCGATACGACTTCCCTAAGAAACATTAACACATTACCTCTCCACAGGGGACCAATATCCTGAACTTCTATCAGCAGGAAGCTAATTATAAAAACGTGTGCGTCTGTGTGTGTTTGAAAAGGAGCTGGTGAAATTCACAGAGAATATTATCTTGTCACTAAATGTCACATTCAGATGAAAAGAAGGGGTTTGTGAAGGTCAACCTGCTCTGCTTAAAGAGCATTATTGCTGTGACCTGCTCATCTCTTCAGAGAGCTCTCAGAACCTGCCATCCCTTTTAATTTATTTCCCCTGCAGCCTGATGTCAAACGCTCCTTATTTCATCAGTTCCATACTTAGTGATCTAATCCCATCCTATATGAGATTAGCTAAGTTAATGTACTTTCAAATAACCATTAATGAGTTCCTAAATTGTTTCTGCTCTCCGATAGTGAAAATTAAATCACTCTCATTTAAAATGAACTACTTTGATGATGGAGTAGATGGAGAAAAGCCCTTACTCATTAATTATGGATAAACAAAGCCAAATCCTTTGTTAACAACCTCCCGATCAAATCTTTGCTGTTCTAAAGGTGATTCGAATCTCCAGACGTCTGGGTCAACTGTTCGTGTTTACTGGTTTGCATACATCTTTAATCTTCGCAGTTCAATAGCAACTTAATATAGACAGGGCAAAAAGGGTCCTGTCCAGGGCCACTTTCCTTGTGTAACTCTTGAGGTTGGCACAAGATGGCATTTGCCACAGATAAATAATGGCTTAAGGGCTGGATGGACGTGAGGGCAGCATCAAATTGTAGGAACAGAACGCTCTATTCGTGTGGATGTTCCCTGCAGGGACAGGGACAACGTGCTGTCTGTTCTGAGGTGCGTTTCAGAGGAAGTGTGCCATTTACCAGCTTGTTGTATCCGGGTGATGCACTTCAGACAGTTTGTGGCAGATCATCCATTTCATTTAACACTTGATTGTTCTGTAGACGTACAAAAAAGGATGATTAGATTTTTAAAGACAATATTCCATAAAAAGACTGCATAAAACATTACATAGCTAATAGATCTAGTGCTGCCAGGGTTTGGAATCAATAAAGATTTTTTTAATCTTGAGCAAAAAATAAAATTCTCTTTGTGACAGATAAAGTATCAGTACCAGAGAATGTTTTAAGCAATTTTAGTCAGTAGTGTCACTACAAATACAAAAACCTGAACTGACATTGATAAAATTACAGAAGAAAATAAAAATGAAAGAGTTTTTTCATGAAGGCACATGAAGCCTTTTTGCGCACAAAAAGTATTCTTGTATCTTTATAAAATTAAGGTTGAACCACAGATGTCACATGGACTATTTTACCGATGTCCTTGTACCTTTGTGGGCCTTGAACGCGGTATTGCATTGGTGTTTGTGCAGGGTCAGAAATCTCTCAGAATTTATCAAAAATATCTTAATTTGTCTTCTGAAGATGCACTTACGGGTTTGGAATGACATGAGGGTGAGTAATTAATGACAGAATTTTTGGGGTGGAGTAACCCTTTAACATCCACAGAAACTTTTCATTCCCCAAATGGTTCTTTATAATGGAAAATATTATTTAGATTATAACAGTATTCTTCACACTCAGAAAAAATGGTTCTTTTAAGAACTGTTCACTGAAAGGTGCTTTCAGGAATCCAAAAAGATTTTTCAGTGGCATCGCTGTGAAACCCCTCCTTTGGAAAAGTAGAAAAAGTTTAACCTATTTCAATTATAAAAACAAAGTTACTACAATACTAGTGTCAAAAATCTGACATCTATTAAACCATGAAATGAAGATTGGTTTAGTTAAAATGGGACTACACTGAGTGAACTGACTTAGGGTATGGCAGGTCGTAAACTAGTGAACAACTGATCTTTAACTTAGATTTATTCCGACATCAAATTAGTGTAGCATTAGCGATGGTGTTGAATAGAATAAATCTTCAGAGTCCCAACCTTAGGAGTCAACCCTCAATTCATGTCAGAATCAAAGAATCAATTCCTAGCTGTAAATAGATTCATAGTTCCTCTAAATACACAAAATATCTCTGTTCACATTGTTCATGTACTAGACAATTTGCAGTGATCCATAACACTCACATATTTAAGCAATTAATAGCCTATCAATGTTTTTAAAAAGAAGATACTTTGAGTAACGCTGGCAACCAAACATTATTAGTTCTCATCAACAACTTTAATATAATTTTTTTTTTTTTTTGTCCTTTTTTTGACGGAATTCAATGGGAACCTAAACTGTTTGGTTGCCAAAATTCTTCAAAATATCTTCTTTTATGTTCAACAGAAGAAAAGAAGTCATGCAGGTTTGGAACGTGACAGGTGGACTATCCCTTTAAATGTATTAAAAAGGTTACAGGTCTAATCAAAATATTACCAACTCACAAGACGTGAGCCCACACGTAGGCTATAACAACAGCAACGAAGAGGCTGATGAACAGCTAAAAAAGCATTTGGTTATTGGACTGAAAGAACCGTGTGGGTGTAAAGGACGATCCATTTTCTGAGGCACTGTGAAATATGTTCGCTCCACCAGTTTACCTCGGTGCCTGTGGGTCAAGAGGCCTTAACGCTTACAGATACGTGCGATGCACCATTGTGCACTGGACCACTTTGATACTTACACACGATTGCGCTTGTAGAAGCTGTTCATGTGGAATCATGGGGGCGTTAAACCTTGTCACGGCCTAACGGCAACCCTGGGTGTATCTGGAGCCATAATGATAAGATCTCATCACTGTGACAGTTTATGCAACTGCCATTTCCCTCTGCCAGTTTCTCGATCCTCTCTCTCCCTCCCAAGCTCTGCTTGTTCCTCTTACCAAAAGCGTGAGAGAAACCGCCGTTATCACATTTTCTCGGCACCTGCTTTAATAATTGTTATATGGGAAAGACGTCCGTTCACGAGGTCGCAGTTGTCATGTCACTGGCCATAATAACATCCATTACATCAGACTCAATCAGCGCGTTACTGGAGACGGCAGCCCATGATTAACTGGTCTGTCACCCATCATTTGACGCGCCATTTGTCAGTATCACTCTGCGGCGCGTTGGGTAGGGTAGTGCTTCAAACTGAAACATTACAGCACAAGCCACATGCTAAGAGGACTGTGCTATGAATGTTTTAGCAGACGGCGACTGCAACGCTACAACAGAAATAGAAACAGCGCCAGAGTTGAAGGCAGCCAGGCACTTGGAGCGGGAGTACAGTATGGGAGCCGTTGCTAGGCAACGCCAGAGCCCCGGGCTCGCGCGGAGGAGCATCCTCGCGCCCCTCTTAGTGGTGCGATGAAGGAAAATAGATTTGCATCAGCAGTCATTATGAGCAGTATCGTCCTCGTTCTTAAACTATTGTTTCATGTTACATGTGCAGACTAATTTCGAGCAGTGGGAAGATACACAAAATGCATCGTGTGTCAAAATGCCCAGAATCGTGCATTTCACTCCAATTTGCTTTTCGCACTAGCAGAGTTTCGTTGGTGAACGAGTGCGTAGTTTTGAACGAATCGTTCCAGGAGCGTTTCCAGCCTACTGCCTCCTTGTTGGTCAAAAACGAGTCGCCATATATACTTTAAATATACTTTTGGATGTACTTTTATGATTAGTCTGTTTAATCTTGTTACGCGTGAGAAGCTGCGAATGGTTGCTTGACTGTGAACTACCCGAATCGATTTTCTGAGTCGATTTGATCAAACGAGTGATTCATTCGCGATCCCGTCGTTTAGTTCTGATTCTAAAAAGGCCATTATTACTTAAATATCAGGAGAAATGATTCTCAGGTCGGAGTATAGGATATTAGGCTACTTATAATGATAATGATATTTATTTATCAGTAATAATTAACTGCGGCTCGTCAAGACTGACGAGCAAATAGCATTCGATTAGCTACGAACTGTGCAGGAGCATTTCATTGGTTGGACCTGCTGAACGAATACACTCCTTGACAGAACGAGTCGGTGTTCTATGAACGAGGATGGGAACGGAACAAAGCGATCTCGTTCAGAAACGAACTGAATGAAGGACATTTCGTTCGTGAATGAAATTTACACGGCATCCCGTTTGTGTTCTCTGAAAGTCGACAAAATGAATTCAATACAATTGTGGTATATTTCTCGAATTTCATAGTATTTGTAGATGTGCATATTTTAATATTGGTTAGAAAGACTCGTTTTAGCATATTGGTGGTTGAAGAAATCATTAAACACTCAAAAAGACACTTGTGTTTATTTGATATTGTGATATAATCTGAACAGAACAAATCTTTTTAGTTAACGGATTCAAAAGATTCAAGTCACTGGGAAGAATCACTATCAGTAATATTCTCACTGCAAAATCACAGACTGGATCACATTATAATTCCTTTGGCGCCCTCTGCCGTTTTTTCAAGTAATATTCTCATCGACAAGGTATTAGTCCACTGTTAAATCAGTTGTTAAAATATTACAGTTTAACAGCTTCTAGTTTGCAATCTGTTTAGAAAGCCAGGAAACGGTCCTATATGTTATGAATCATCTCTGTACTTTTTAGTTTGGCAACAAAATGACTTAATACAGATATTGCATACTTGTAGTGCTATCAGTGTCTTATTTGCAACACAAAACTTGCCAATTGCTGTTGACAGCACATTGAAAAATAATGAGTGAACACAAACTCGTGGTCATAGCAGTTTTAATTCACACATTTCAAATAAAACAAATAGAATTTCTCTTACACATTGTCTACACACACGCCCACATCCGAGCACTTAAGTAACAAAAGTAAACATGTCAATACATAAAAATACCTTGAACAAAGAAGAGGACCATAACATTTTAATAGGTTATAATAAACTTTTTTGTTGACTTGATACATTCAGTGAATAAGTATAAAAAGTATATGAGACGACCCTCGGTGTGCAAGGATATCTGTCAGTATGCCTGTTGTTGGTAAAGCAGCATTATCTGGTACAACGGCAAGTCTACCAAACCACAATTTTATATCATTATCCGTTTTATAAAGATATCGAATTAAGGTTATACGTCACTGTTCTCTTTAAAAGCTTAACTGCCCAAATATGATTTCATTATATTGGTCAGTTAGATATACTGATACATAGATATTTTCTGATGTGGACATAAAAAGAGGCTTTCTTGTAAGCCACTTTGGTAAGAAAGCATCTGCAAAGAAGATAGATGGGAAAATGCAAACGTAGACTTGGCATGACATGGGGGTAAAGGCATCATAACTACTCTCTTTAAAAGCCATAACAAGATAACTGACTATAGCTTTACACCATTTATTTCCCACAACTGCTATCACTTCAGCTAAAGGCCTTACACAGGAGCACATCGAACACTCACAATCGAAGTTTAACACCCTCAAGTAACTTTATGGTAACGTGAGAAGGTAATTATTTGTCGAAAACAGGGAGTAAATGCCACTTTTCATGTTTTCAAGAGTGAAATTTTGTGCATTTACAGATTTTTACCCAGTGACAACGCAATGTGTATTTTGTTGATTTGCAATACACTGATTATAAAGGTGTTACACAGCTTTTATGGCAGGCACTTACACTTAGAGCAAGACCCCATAGTTTAACGGCTACTAAAAGCACATAAACACCATCTGCCAAAACAATATGCTTTTTAATCATCACACGGGACAAAATAGTGATACAACCATGACACCTTTCCCCTTGTGTTTGCCACTGACAAACTTGCCCATTACCTCTAAACAAGAACCACATTTTCACCAGTTACCACACGTTTTCACTCGATAAAACTAGTTGTGCAGACTGCTACTCTATAAATATATTAAATATGCATTTAAGGATACAAGTGATATTAATGGCTAAAATCCATCTATGTTTGCTTTTCGAAAAAAGCAACTATTTTAAGCCGACAAGGAAATTTATTGCTTGATGTTCTTTCTTGGTGAGGGAAAAAGATGCAGAGGACTGAGAAGACAAACAGAATGACCCTGACATTTGGGGGGTTTATGGGAAATCACCTGCAACATGTTCCCTGAACACTGTGACTAGCAAATTGGTTCTGCCTGCAGTTCAGGCCTGGTCCATAGGTGGCGCCGGTGTACTATGGTGCGGCTGCAAGTCTGCTGGAATCCCACAGTGGTTAAACAGTGGGGGTAGAAGGTGCTTGGTTTGGGATGTTGGTGACGAGGGCGAGGATGCGGGTGTGGAGCGAGTGACGGGCACAGTCTGAGGCAAAATGGAGAGGGCCGAACTGGGCTGAGAGGGAGCCGAGGGCACGGGGGTCATTGGCGTTGAGAGGGCTGTGGACATTAGCAGGCCATCCGAGGCAATAAGGCTGTGAAATTGTGAGGAGTCGTTGAGGGGGAGGGTGAGAACGCCCCAGGAGCCGTGAGAGATGTCCTCATCTTTTCCAAGCGGCAGTTCACTCAGATCTGCTTTACAGTTATCCATCTTCGCTAGGAGATGAGGCTGTCTCTGTGAGTATGTGATGTCTGAGAGATGCCCCACAGAGGATGGAGGAGTGAGAGGGGGTTGTGGTGATGGAGGTGATGGGGGGAAAGCATCTTCGGAGGTGGGGAGCAGACTGGGGTCCAGCTCCAGGCTGGAGAGAGTCTCAGCAGATAGTCGTCCACTCAGTAGATCCACAACTCCCCCCGGCATGCTTCGACAATCTACTGCTTCTACGGGACCAAGCTCAGCCATTCCGCTTAGACATGCAAGGGATTCTGGGTATGAGCCCATGGCCTGTAGAACGCGAACCAATTCTTCGGCTTCCTCGGAGGTGGGCAACAGCTCACTATTCTTGCCTGTTATGACAAACAAACATGAATTATAGAATACCAAATGACTGTAAACAGACAAACGAAGAAAGGAAAGTAGATAGAAATTACACGAAAAAGACACAGAAACCAGATATTATATAAGGCTAGGTAAAAATATTAATTTTCTGATTAGATATCAATTTTTAAAATTTCATCATCAAACTTTTACTTTATGCCAGTGTTTTCTACAGCCCCACAGCAAAATATATCATATGTATTCTGTCTGCAAAGTCAGAAGCCTTTTACTCAGAAAGGACACATTAAACTGGCAATAAAGATATTTATAATGCTACAAAAGATTAATCAAAAGATCTAAAAAAAAAAATGCTGTTCTGTTAAGCTTTCCATTTATCAAAACTTTCTTGGTTTCCATATTATTAAGCTGCTTTCAACACTTACAATAAGATAACATCAAATCAGCATATTAGAATGATTTATGAATGGTCATGTGACAAAGCCTGAAGTAATGGCTGCTAAAAAAAATCAGTTTTGACATGACATGAATAAATTACATTAAAAAAAACAAAACAAAAAACACACACACATAGAAAATGTATACACTACCGGCCAAAAGTTTGGAATGAGTAAGACTTGTAATGTTTTTTTAAAGAAGTGTCTTATGCTCATCAAGACTGCATTTATTTGATCAAAAATACAGAAAAAAAACAGTAATCTTGCAAAATGTTATTACAATATAAAATAATGGTTTCTATTTTAATATACTTTAAAATATAATTTATTTTGGTGATGCAAAGCTGAATTTTCATCAGCCATTACTACAGTCTAAAGTGTCACATGATCCTTCAGAAAATTGATTATGATAATTATCAATGTTGGCAACAGTTGTGCTGCCAATTTTTGTTGTTGTTGTAAACTGCTATACAATTTTATGTTTCGTTGATGAATAAAAAGTTCAAAAGAACAGCATTTATTCAAAATATAAATCTTTTCTAACAATATAAATCTTTGCTTTTACTTCTTATGAATTTAACACATCCTTGCCGAATAAAAGTTTTAATTTCTTTCAAAAAAAAGAAAGAATAAAAATTTACTGACCCCAAACTTTTGAACTGTAGGGTATATTGTTAGAAAACATTTCTACTTTAAATAAATACTCTTATTTTGATCTTTTTATTCATCAAAGAATCCTGAAAAAAAGTATCACAGGCTCCAAAAAAATATAAAGCAGCACAACAGTTTCCAGCACTGATAATAAATCAGCATATTAGAATGATTTCTGAAGGATCATGTGACACTTTAGACTGGAGAAATGGCTGATGGAAATTCAGCTTTGCATCACCAAAATAAATTATATTTTAAAGTATATTAAAATAGAAACCATTGTTTTATATTGTAATAACATTTTGCAAGATTACGATTTGCAAGTTTTTTTCTGTATTTTTGATCAAATAAATGCAGCTTTGATGAGCATAAGAGACTTCTTTAAAAACATTACAAGTCTTACTGATCCCAAACGTTTGACTGGTAGTGTACATCAAATTGTAATAATATTTTACAATATTACTGTTCTACTGTATTGTCAAATCAAACACATAAAGCCCATAAGAGACTTATTTCAAAAACAATCTTACCATTAAAAAAATGTTATAATTACCTTCAAAAAGATCAAAGTCCTGCAGGTCATCAGGGAGTCGAGGAAGAACATCCGAGAAATCCTCCTGATTCAACTCCAGGTCGTGTGGAATGTCGCTGATGTCATTAGTGATGTCATCTGGAAATTCATCTGCACTCAAATCAGGAGTTAAAGGGCTCCTGCAAAACACGAAGATGATGAGTGCACACTTACAGAGACACACAGACACACACATTCAAACACACTTGGCTCTCACCTTATGCCAGAGGGCTGAGTGGGCAGGCACAAGATGGAAGGCATTCCCAGGTTACCCTGAGGCTGCGCGGGAGGAATGGGTTTCTGAGGTCGCCTCGGTGCTCCTCTCTTTCCTTTCTTCTTATGCTTCTTAGTGAGTGCTGGAGGCTTGGCTTTCTTCAGTGGTCTGTGCCGCTGAATCTGCTGGTGGTGGTGGTACGTTCTCCGGCTGATATCACCTCGAAGGAAATTGTCCTGTAAAGTACCATTGATTAAGTTAGTTACTAGCAAAAGTTTTTTTCACGCGATCAAATAGTCTTCTGTTTCTCACCATTTTCTTGGCATGCTCATCACAAAGTGGTGTCTGGTGCGTGATGTCAAAGACAGGGATGGAACACTGAGCTCCATCTGCAAAACGAGCGGTGCAGCTTGAGAACAGCTGCTGAGAACGGTTCTGAAGGATATCTACAGAGTGCCATTAAGGACACAACACAGGGAACGCAGACAATCGTATAATTTCAGTCAATCACCAACACAGATGGTTTGTTGAAAAGTCACTTCTGAAATGAAAGCAGTTTGCTTTTTTAATACGGCTGCATTGAGTTTAGTTCTGACTTATTCAAAGAATAAGAACTTTGAGAGGATACGCTGAAAGCAGTGCCTGGTGAACGGTAAGGCTGAATTTCTGCAGTCTTCACCTTTCACGACAGCCGAACACAACCCTGAGTCATCTCCAGCCAATGGTACTGCAGTGCTGTGGAATCAAAACATGTAAGAAAACAAGTACTGCAACTTAAAATCTTACAAAGTAAAATACTAAATCTGAATGCTGAATGCTATGACATTAGGAGTGTAAATCAGACCTTTCATTATGACATGATCTTACATTGTTTCTATTAGCAACACAATATTTGCTGATTTTTCAAAATTTTTGATAAGCTTCAAGGGTCTCTTTCAATATTATGTGCCTATTAGACATAACCAGTTATATTCTAATAGCTCAAAATGCAATCAAAATATTACATCAACATTTAATTTAACTATTTTAAAGAAAAACAGGAGGGAAAAATGTCAGTTGTCTGATAAAAGCTCATTATTGGTTACACATAAAACTGTATTTGCCAATAAAATATATTTTTTTTATAAGATTCAGAGGTCTGCAACTAACATACCTATATTAAGATATTACATGATATTTTACACAGCCTGCTACTAGGGATGCTCATTTCGGTTAATTTTCCTGACCGACAA
>SCHK01438388.1:1238-12614 GCA_004124795.1 Poropuntius huangchuchieni
TGTCCTAAGACAAGAACGCATTGGTTTTAAGACAACTTTGATGAAAGGTTTTGATCCACTTCAAATATATTTTAAATATATAACTTTTTTACTAGTGGTTATTTTACATTTTAAAACTATTTCAGAATGCTACAGTTTTTACTGTATTTTTGTTCAAATAAATCCAGCCTTGGTGAGCATATGAGACTTCTCTCCAAACATTCATCTTACCAACCCTACACTTTTGAATGTGTATGCAAAACAAGGCCCACCTTCTTACTTCTCGAAACGTGTTCACGTATTCACGAATCCAATCCCCCATAATTCAACAGTGTTGTCTCTCACCTTGACGTACACCAAGTTAACATGTAAAACACATTCCTAGGGGATTTGCTACATTTGAAAAACTTCACATATTCAGGCCGGTCCAGAGAGCCACGATATCAGTTACTGGCTTTTAAGAGTCTGGCACAAGCTGAGATGCCAGCGCTCGTGCTTCAGAGAAGACTCATGTCCAAAACTAACAGAGGGGACAAGCAGGCAATTTTTGGAAATGCGGTTTTCAGTTTCTGCACGTATTTTTCCAGCCGTGCTGTGAGACCATGATGAAATGTACATCTGGCCCCCGAGAGCGGCGTTTACCTGAGTGTGTGTCAGGTGATAGCCTGCCTAATGACTCTGGAAGTTAAACAGAGGGGCTTTTCTGGCTGAGGTTTCACAGAGCCCCCCACGCCACTAAAAGTGTCGCTCCACCGGTAAAATGTGATCTTTTCGCTAATGAACGACACGCTTCGTTTGTCTACCTCACACGCCTCCTGCTCCGGCCTCTAGGGGGAGCTGCACTGAATGATGGTCTGTTTTTTTCTTCCTGCTCACATTAACTGTTATTGGCCACTGTAAAGTCTTAAAGCAACGTTTGTGGAACGCTGCTAAGAAAAAGAAAGATTGTGTTGCAGACTGTTCCCGCATACACTACCGTAACTGTTTACGTGGTCCCCTTGAGTTGTGTATCGCTATGTATGTGTCTCTGACACTCCACACCCATACCAATCTGTGAACAGTGGCTTCACACACATCACTTTCACCTTGTCCTGCCACACTCACCTCCTCGTCCCTCCTCTCTCTTTCTCCTCCCCCTCACTCAGTCTTTCGCTGTCTAGCTGTCATTGGAATATATGTTTCACAAGCAGTAGTGGGACAGTAAAACTCTCCAGCCACAGTGTTATTCTAGCTGGACTAACAGGC
This sequence comes from Poropuntius huangchuchieni, assembly GCA_004124795.1. Taxonomy (NCBI): domain Eukaryota; kingdom Metazoa; phylum Chordata; class Actinopteri; order Cypriniformes; family Cyprinidae; genus Poropuntius; species Poropuntius huangchuchieni. Next base: position 2,463 of record SCHK01438388.1, read on the forward strand.
ACCACTCTGTGAGTTATGCTGCTCTCTTAAAGTGGACGACATGTCAACATTTTTTTTCTTTCACGTATCAGTGTCCAACATTCATGGCTTGAGCAGCTCGTTATAGCCCAGGCGTAATGGTGTGGTGTTTGAAAAGTGTTTTGAGGTTTTGGCATGTAAAGCCGAGCGCACACTACAAGACTGAAGCCTGTCGGCCTTTAATGTTTTTAGTCTCTGTGTCAAAAAACCCCACAAGACCATCGCCAACTTGAAGTGTGTGCCAGTGCACAATTAGTCAAAGACGCTGCGACAAGTTTAACATTTTAAGATGTTTAAAATTTGGCCAAATTACTTCTTAATGACTTTTAAAACAGCATATATTTACTTGAGAATATTAAAGTGACGGTAAACTTGGAATTGAAGATTCTATCACAAAAAAACACTGGACATCATTGACTTACCTTGTATAGACAAAAAAACAGTGAGGCGTTTTTCAAAATATATTATTTTATGTTCCACAGTAGAAAGAAAATCATACAGTTTGAAACAACATGTGGGTGGGCAAGTTTTATTTTTAAGATGATGTGTTTTTTTTTATTGAACACATCTTGGATAGGTGTATGATTGTGTTTCTCTGAAATTGTCTTAATGTCTTATGCGGTGCATTTTTTTATTTTTTTATTTTTTCAACTCAAGCCTTTCATCCTTTCTTTTATTTGTTTACATTATTATCAGCATCAAATCTTTGAGTTTTGAATTTGTGTGGAATGGGTAATTTCATGATTATAACTAAATGATCTTGTAACTGACACTCCTTGTGTGATATTAACTGACGTATGCACCAAAACAGCACAAAATAAGATCTGCAAGTCTTTAAATGTGTAGGAGGATGACCCTTTGTATTTTACCGTGCGCTTGGTTTAATTCAGCCTAGTTGAGTTTGAAATGGAATAGATAATTGAGACACATAACCCAAAATCAGCATAGAAATTTGAAAAAGTCCACAGACCACATCTAGGTCTGGTCATAATATGCATGTTAATTCATATTGTACACTTGCTGTCTCTGTTTTAGTTCAAAACATGTTTCTCACATAGAATTGCGTGATTTACTCCTGTATTTCTTATGCTTTAGGCCGAAACAGACACCCATCTGCTTGGCCAGGTTTTCTTCCATCAGATCTGATCCTAAATCTGTTAGGATCTGGACTGTTACATCTACAAAGCATGTCTAATCTCTCCTCTTTTTATTTTCTCATGTTTTCACCTTTTCCTTGAAGGCCGGCATGTAATAATCCAGATACTTTTGGTCGTGAGTCAGTTTGCATATGTTTCGCTGCTATCTGGTAAAGCAGGGGTTGTAATAGACATTATTGTTAGCCAAGCCAAGGGCCCACTGCACCTGGGTCAGATAAATGCTGTCGATTATGCATCTCTCTCTGGCCACTGACATGCAAATAAATGTGTCCATAAATTGAGTTTGTGTGTTTGAAAGAGAGCAGGGATATCTGGGATATTAGGGCAGCACAGCGTCTGATTGGCTCCAGCCGCTGTGGCATAGCTTCAGTGGGGAAAGCCAGTCTGGCTGCTGTGGTGTGTGTGTGTGTGTGTGTGTGTGTATGAGTGAGTTGTGGTAAGGAGGTGGAAAGTAGAGTAAGTCTGAAGCTTAGCCAAGTAAAATAAAGACTTCTTTATTGCTGTTCAAAAATCATTTGATTGAGTTTGCACAAACGCAGGAGTGGCAAGGAGTGTGTGTGTCAGCGGAGTGCATGAGATACGTGTACTCATACACTTCAAGTGCACATGAAGTCCCTGCGATTCCCATCTACGGTAGCTGCTCATTGGTGATCCAGCACTCAGAGCTGCATGTAAGTAACCCTGACAGATCTTTAATGTGTTGGCATCAGATTCAGCCACTTTCAGCTGGCTTTCATTCGCTTTGCTCCAACTATGTCTGACCAGCAAGCAATTCTACCATCTCTCACCGCACCACTCCCCGGTCCACGGTCTCAGTCAGGTCCATGTGAGCAGCTTTAACAGGGATGTAATGTCTCATGTAGACCACAAGCCATTTTAAGCGGGCCTGTGTGCCAGAGGTGTATGTAGGACAGGGCTCAGCTTCCTGAAAGATCACTGCAGATTTCCAGATATCTCGGAATCTTTCTGCAGCTCTCCAAAAAGCCTGGACCTTTTTGTTAGAATAGAATTTCTTTCTGAATGCTCTTTTGATTTAGTTGTGTGCGTAATGCTTTTAACACACGTGCATTATAAACTTATAACAATTTCAAATATAGTTTCACAACTGCTAGAAAGTATGTATGGCCTGGCTGTAAATTTTTCCAATTTGCTCATCATTGACAGTTCAATAAATGAATAGAAAAATTGGACCCTGGCAGTATCTTTATATGTTAAAGGAACAGGAGAAAGATGTGTTAGTCAGTTAGACGTCAGTTACTCAGTTATTAAACCCGATATCCACCCTCTCTTGTTCATCCCTGTATTTACATGAAATTAGTTTTGGGCACAAGTTCACACTCAGGAAAAGGCATTGTGTAAGGCAGGCAGAAGCTACATTCAGATTTCAGCGAACACATGGGAATGACACACTGAATGTTTTTCAAGTTGCCACATGTAAGGTGCCTCTGGGGACAATCATAAGTACTGCTTTAAAAAAAAAATGTAATTGGCATGTAAAACAGACACACAGAGAAACACACATTGATTCTTTTAAAGCAATGCTTTTCTCATCTATCGCTTCTCCTGTTGTACTCTTAGTATTGCTAAGTATTATACAGTTTTTAATATTTGTTTTGCCAAATAGCCTTGTGTATTAGTTGTAATCTGTTGCTATTTTATATAAATATGTATATAAAATATTACTTATTGGGCAAGAAAACTATACAAAAAAAGTGAGTGATATTACGTTTAAAAAAATATTTAGTATTTTGTTATTGTTGTTGATATTATTTCAATGCATTTAGCCAAATAGCCTTATTTGTGCGTTATTAATTGGATCTCTCTCTCTCCCTCTCTCTCTCTGTCTCTCTTTGTCTCTCTCTCTGTCTTTCTGGTGGCAATCACACTGCTATTCTTAGCAAATTTGATGAGGGGAAAAATCCTGTGATGTTATTATGATTTTGCCAAAGTGTAAAGTCATGCACAGTGGGACACAAGGGAGGTCTAATAATGTATCTGAGTCAGAGATATATATTTTCTCCAGTTAGTCAGATGTGCTAAAACAGATTTAATCTCTCCGTTCCAGATTCATGTTTCATGAGTCTGTTCTCTCTCTCCGTGAGTCAGATTTTTGGACAGCGCTATGATATCACTAGCTAACCTGTGTGAGAGTAGAAATTCTGTTTATATGGAAGTGAATCTATTTTCAGGCTTTTATTCACCGTGCACCATAAATGTTCATCAGTGGCCCCTTCGCCGCCTCTTTTTAGACCCGTCAATAACCATTAGCAAATGCAACATATTTTCTCTCACCCTTCTGAAGGCTGTCCTCTGAATGACCTGCAAGTGTTTTTTATCCTTTGAGTGAAGTTTAGAAAATGAAGGAGTGAATGAGTCTCATCGTCACTCGCTCATTTAATTAAAACTCTCATCTCATTAAATCTGCCTCTCATTATGGCCCTCATTTGCTGCAGCTCACAAATTTGAAGAGTGGGGAGGAGAGGGAAAAAAGAAAAGCAAAAGCAAATCTGTTTACTGTGCACGCTTTTCATTTGTTTAACCAATCCCACAGAACACACTCTGGTTAGGGGTTGTGTTTGATATAACGACGCCGTTGTTTATTTTGCCATTTAAATGTGCTGAAAACGAAGGTATCAGGAGATTATACTGGTCTCCAGCTCGCCCCTTAATGTGTAGCTCCACATGCAGGCCTCTAGTTTAAAACTATGCTCACAGTGTAAACTTGGGTTCACCTCTCTAGTCGAGTACAGTCTGTGAAAACAAGACTGAAGCCCCATCATCTGGTTTCCCTTTTCTGGCCCAAACAAAGTGGCTCTCTTATGGGTCTCTCAAGAATCGCTGACTAATAAAAATGTGAAATTAGTTTATTTGTATATTAAAATGCCAAGTTATTTGAACATTTTAAACGAATCTAATGATCATTTGCAAGGGAAATCAAGCATAATAAAGACATGTTCCTAAATAAAATAATTAGCTTTTTGTTTCTGTACTAAGGAGAAAGTAAATTATCAATCATTATTTGGGGTACGTAAGTTTATTTTTTTTAAACGTTGAAATAAGTCTTATATGCTCACCATGGCTGCATTTATTTCACCAAAAATATGGTAATTTCGTGAAATTTTATTACAATTTATTAATTCAGTTGACATCAAATCTTCAGAAACTATTCTAATATGCTAATATTATCAATGATGAGAACAGTTCTGCTGAAATAAAATAAAAATTAAATTTTTTTGATGAATTGAAAGTTCAAAAGGACATCATTTAAATTGAAATAGAGTTGTTTGTAAAAGTGTAAAACACTTAATTTTTTTATTTTTTTTTGATAAGCCTTTTGAACTGTAGTGTATAAACCTTGATAGAGTAGAATAACATCATGATTTAATAATACGATTTTCAACCAGTATTTATTTTTCCCCTCAACTGTCAAATTTTCCACAGGCCTGTGCGGACCCCATTTCGCAAAACCCCTGCCATAGATGATGTGATGGGCACAGAGACAAAAAAGTACACATTGCAGACAGTAGGCTGTCACTGGGAGTACGGAGAGGACTTCTTGAGAATATGTCTATTTCTGTTACCCTGACTCAATGTTCTTTTTCCTGTGACTTCACAAATCGGTCATGTAGCCATTTTGATTGTGTGCCCGCTGCTGTCTGCTCATGAGTGTTAGTAAGCAGACACCAGCCTGGTCTTCAGGTTTCTGTGCTGTCTGACTGAAGCATGATGTGCTCAGGTTCCCTGTCTGCGTAACAGAGGTTTGCAGGACAGATGACCTCACTAGATTTCACACTGGACGCTGTACAGGTAACATGAGTATCCCTGCATCTCATGAGCCAGTGAGCGAGAAACTGTGGCCGTTTCCACAGGTAAACATTAAATTAGTACTTGCATCAGGGCTCTACATATACTGGGCTTTGCGTATTAATGATAGAATAAATCTTTTACAAATATGCTACACATTTCTCACACAAATGGTCAATAATTCATAGCATTAGACCATTATTTCACTCCCGGGTGAATTAATTAGTCATGTAGAGCTTGAATGTACAAATGCCTGCAGTGTTAGACACGCTTTTCTGATCCGTGTGACATTAACAGGAGAAGCCTTCATGGAAAAAAAGGACATCTTAAACCAGCCTAAACGGGTTTGCTGTTCTCCCAACCTGGTCAAGCTAGTCTGTTGGATGTTTTAGAGGGATTTGGACACGTTTCAGCTGGCCACCCAGCAGAACATGTCTTGCTGGGAGTCCATATTTAACTAGCAAAAGCCATGTAAACCAGTTAAGACCAGTAACCAGTTTAGGCTGGTTTACTTTTTTCCCCAGCAGGCATACATCACATGCAGAAAACTATAGTATTTTTCATGATATGTTATAGTCCCTCTTTATATTGCATAACGTTGTTATAATAGCTTGCTTTAAACTAGATATATATAGTATATGCATTGTTCTAATAGCTTGCTATAAAACTTGTTAAACTAGGTAGTATATGCTATTAAACTTAACATTTATTAAGACAAGGAAACATTATATGATCCTTATTATATCATCAAGCTCAAAATAACACAGGCACTTCTGCTGCCCTGGTTAAATGGCTCGTGTAAAGCAGCTCATTGTAAGTAGCCTGATATAGATGGTGTGGATAGATGGTGATGTCTGGTTTGGTTGGACCACTTGTGGAGGGCTTAGAATAGTCTGAGAAAGAGAGGAGAGACGGGGTTTGGTTAGCAGCTCTTAATGAGAGCTTTCCATTACATTTGAGTGTGTGTTTCTCTGATGACTGAGCACCTGTCTATCACTGATAGATCTGCTCTGTCTGGCTGTGTGTTATTTCCTCGCCTTAAGCCCACGTTTCTTGTAACGATTTTTCCCCCTCATCTTAACTGGTTGGATCATATTCTTTTACAAAGCTTGTCGTGCGTGCCTGTGTGTGTTTGAGCAAATGACCAGCTGTGTGCCAGCTGTGTGCCCACTAAGTGTTGATAGGACTAGAGAAAGAACCTGTATGATATGTACACACACACACACACACACACACACGACATAAATACACACTCATTTCACACCTACCACCAAATGCTTCTTTGAGTCTGCCAGACAGACATTAGCAAATTTTAAACTCACAAGATCAAACACGGCAGAAAATAATGATTCAGCCTTTGGTGGACTATTAAACATGCCCACACATACACAGACTCAACATTAGCTTTAAGAGGAACAGATGCAGTAAGATGTCTATACTGTATGTAGTATATTATACATCTATATTTAACAAGCCACATCTTTTATTAATACAACCTATATATAATATGCTTCACATTATTCATAAATATACTTGTATGTTTTTTGATCTGACAGCAAGTACTAATAAAGAAGTATTCCGTCAGTACAAGTTAAACAAAACAGCATTTGTGGCATAATGTTAATTAAATAAATGCCAAATTTGTAATATAAATAATTGCAGATAATGTCTATCATTATACACACACAGACACACCCACACACACACACAATGGGCTTTTACTTTGTAATTACAAAAAAGTTTTTAAATATAATTGTTCATTTTAATGAATTTAATTTTAATTAATGGCAAATAAAATGCAAATAATTTTAGATAATGGTTGTCTATCATTAGCTCTTCTGAATGTCTAAATGAGTGCTATTTTTTATTTATTTATTTTTTTTAAGTGGAAATAGAAATACTGCTACTTAATCTACACAGCTAATTTTTTAACAGTAACTGATTATTTTCTCTATACTAATATTTTCTGATATACTAATTAAACTACTCCCAATTTTGTTTCTTTATTACAAAAAGTTACTATTGTTACTAATTGTATAAGATTTGGCCATGGACATTTTCGTGAAAATGTTCTTCAAAAAAAAGAGAAATACCTTCAATGTGTCTGTCTCTATCCGTAGTTCTCGCAGGATCCAGCAGGCTCCAGAGCGCAGTTAGCAGTTGTTAGCAGAGTCAGGAATGCAGCGAGCTCAGATTTGCCAGAACTGTGGTTGGGTTGCATATGTTTGTAATTGATTTCTTAAATATTTATTTCTCCATTCACAATCTTTGTTTGGCTTTGTGTAACTCATATCAGAATGCCACTCTGAGCAATTACAAACTTCTGGGATGGCCTGCCGATGAACCCTGAGATACATTTGATAGGTGTCAGCGGTATGTGTGTGTGTTTGTGTGTGTACGTATGTAGTCTGTTATGAGATGAGAGAGACAGAGAAGAGAAGACCAGACCAGGCGAAATGGATGACAGTTACATGCCTTTCAGCCAATTAATTGTCATCTCAGCTGTTGTTTTAACTCTCTGCCCCGCACACGTCCCCGCTGTTATTCTTATCATTTCCGGAAGACGAGCTCATCTGTGTATGTAAAAGAGCCAGATGACCTTCAGCCCCACAGCAAAGGTCAGAGTTCACCCAATGTATATTTCATTAGCAAACGGTGTGGATTCGGAGAGAGAGCCACAGAAATAGATCCAAATAAAGCTCTGGGGATTTTTCCATGCTATATACACTATTAGCGCTAATTATTCGGCTCTCCGCTGCCGGTGAAATGGCATTCGACATGCTTGCGCAGCTCTCTCGCACAGGAAGGCCACTGTCAGTCCTTCTTCTCATCTTCTGGACGGCGAGAATTATTTTGTCGTAAAGCAGATTACAGACACTTACATCAGAAGCAAATAAAACTGCCTGTCTGCCTGAAAACACACAGATAAATCAACTTTTCCTTGAGAGACTTGTCCTTCGGTTGTTATGCTTCTGGATGTCACGCTCTCCCTGCTGTTGTTTAGTCCCGCATCCCGCTGAGAGGCCATCTCTGCAGTCTTTCAAAAATACACAAGCTTTTGTGCGATAGGAAGCGCAGAGAAGGGAAGAAACCGTGTGTGTGCGTCTGTGTGAAAGAGCTTACAGTTCCAGTGAGTGACGCTGATTTAGCATTACAACAGAGGAGGCGGCTCTGCTTGCCTACGCTTTAAAAAGTGTGTGCACACACTTGGCAAGGGGTGGAAGGGTGTGCGTTTGGGCCTGACTGGATTGATCGACCATGGGCTTCTTTTTTTGCCTCCCTGGAGCCCCCTACTTCCTACTTCCTGTCTATCCAGGAAGAGGGGGACGAAAAGAATTCCAGAAAAGAATGAGTTTGCGCAGAATGCATAAGCACAGACAACACACACACACACACAAATTCCTGAACTTATTGTGCCCAGCAAAAGGGAAAAAAAAAAAAAAAACCTTTGTCCCTGGTCCAATAGAGGTCCCCTCTCACCCGTATTTGGAAGACACGCTCACACAAACACATCCTCTCTCATTTGCATGGCAATAGCATTATTAAGGAGAGAGATGTCATGGTGACAAGAAGTTTATATGTAAGCACAAAGAGAAGTGAGGAAGAATGGAGTGCTCTTTGCTGTTCATTTGACAGCCTTTAACACGCACACACACATTCACGTTTATATCACATTTTTTTCCTGGTGAACTCCCTCTTCCACTGATATTGTCACAAAGCATGTTTACATGTGCAGTTATAATCAAGCAACAGTGCGTTTTGTGGAAAGCATAACATGATTCAAGAGTGTGCAATTGAATATTTGGATTAAACACACATCATCTTAGACTTTTGGGGCAAGCACACAAGTCAGAGGCAGATTGTGGTCTGATTAACACTACAATCTGAGCTACAATCACATTATCTAGGTCTGTTGGTCTGGCTTCGCACAAACCAGAGTGCTGCTATTTCAGTGTGAGATTTTAAATGTTACAAAACATTGTATTTGTCGAACTGAAAATGAACTTTACTTTCTCTCACGGAATATCACGACATCTGATTGTAACACAGATAAAAGCACAGTGGGTACGTTGCATCTGCATTATGAAATGGGACACAAGAGTATTTAATAAACCCTATTAATCTTGTTGAGAGAGTAAGTTCATTGGTGTGCTCTCTCTTTCCCAGCTCTCCCAATCAATCAGCCGAGCTCCGCTAATGTATTCATGCGAAACACACGGCACAACTTGTTTGACAGAGCTCTGAGAAAAGAAGAATTTATGAAGTCTTTCCTTCCACCACAGCCAATCCAAAGAAGCCCTTAGCCACTCTCACGATCAATACCTGAGCTGGTAAATATATGATCTATAATTATATAGGGAAAACATTAGCCATATATCTGTTGTCAAGACAAGGCTTGAGTGGAATTCACAGAATGTGACTCATGCTGTTTGATTTGCAGAGTTGATTCTGACCCCACGGTATTGATAAGGAAGTGGTCCAGAATCTGTTGAACAGGTCAGATGGACGTGCTGGTGACACTCCGGTCTCAGTCAAGATGTCATAGCTTTCACAGGGGCACAGGAGCTGTCTTATGAGTTCACACTTTCGGGAGAAATTCTGTACTACACTGCTGACTGATGTACAAGGGGAAAGCAGGTGATTTTCTTTCTGGCTCTCTCTCCTTTCAATGGAAAAAGAGATCCATTCTCTTCTGTATTTTAGATTTGTATCAAAATGTTATGTTGTTGAAGGAATATTCTGGATTCGATTCAAACTTAAGCTCAGTTGACAAGACGATGTTGATTGCCACAAAAAGTTATTTAGATTTGTCTCACTTTTTCTTAAAAAAGAAACACTACAGTTACACTGAAGCACTTACAGTCAAAGTGAATGGAGAGAAAACACTCTGTATCAATAGTATAGCCCAATATGGAAACAATGTGTATTAAGAGGGTTTTAGTGTGGAAAAAATGGTTTCTAACCTTTTCTGTGCCGTTATTTCCAATTTTACAGCATTGTCGCCATGAGGAAGCAACATCATAAACCCTAAAACAACTATAAAAACTGATTTAAAAATTACACACAAGTTATAAGCTATACATTTCTGCTTTTAGATCCTCCAAAAGTTGGCCCTATTCACTTTTATTATAAGTTGCTCCGTGTAACCACAATTTTTTTTTGTTTTTTGTTT
>SCHK01438406.1:0-17210 GCA_004124795.1 Poropuntius huangchuchieni
GAATAAGGTATTCGGCTTCGGGCACACCCCTAGTCAGAATTGTGAGATATAAACTCAGTTATCCAGACTTTTTCACAAATTTCTAAAAAAAAAAATTTCTCACAATTGCGTGAAGTTATAAAATGTATATACTCGCAGATATAAACTCACAATTCAGACTTCTTCTTGCAGTTGTACTTTTATACAGGCTACCGCAATTGTGACTTTTTTCTGACAATTCTTTTCTTGGAATTGGCGAGTTTATATGTATATATAGTTTATACAATAATATATACGTATATATATACCACACCCTGCTAAAACGCCTCATCTAAACACGACCCCACATGTCTACGTCACTGTGTGGGAGAATTTGCATAACACTGCACAAATGTTTATGCAAAGAAAGAAGGGAAACTATCATATTCTTGATGTAGTATTGTCGCCGCCGCCACCATGTCGTGGAGATGCTGTGTTTCGTTGTGAAAGTGAAACTATTTTGTTTTGGCTTCCAAAAGAGGACACAACTAGAAATCAGTGACTAAGTTGTATTTATAACACTGTTCCAGAACAGTTCAACCCAAATATTAGAGTGTGTTTAGCGCATTTTATGAAGGACTGATTCCTGAACCTGAGAGAGTAGCCTAACGCTGGCTGTTTCTATAAAGTGGGGCAATTCCAGCTTTGCAAGGACCGTCTAGCACTTCTGACTCACAGCCTGTAAGTACGTTTTATTATTTAAAGAATCTGCTACTATTCAAACGCGAGAGTAGTGCTTGTTGTTGCAGACATTGTGTTGTCCCCACTGGATGCAACAAATGCCTCGTTTAAAATGGCTTATATTGTTTTTGTGCATCACAGTATGGTAAGGGGCGTAACATTTCCGTCACACGCTTGAGGTATTCAGCCAATCACAACGCACTGGATCACTGGCCAATCAGAGCACGCTTCGCTTCTCAGACCGATGAGCTTTATAAAAATCGAGCCGTTTCAGAAAGGCAGGGCTTAGAGGAACAATAATAATGTACAGTATGTGGAAAATAATGTGGTTTTTTTTTACCTTAAACCGCATAAACACATTGCATTACACCAAATACACAAAATAATGTTCTTTTTAGCAACATCATATGACCCCTTTAATCATGATTAATCACATCCAACATCTAAAATAAAAGTTTTTGGTTATATAATATGTGTGTGTACTGTGTATATTTATTATGTATATATAAAGACACATGCATACATGCATATATCTATCTATCTATCTATAATTGAAATATGTATTTGAATTATTATATGTCTGGTTATTTAATTCTTATTGACTACTTAATTTATTATCATTTCATGATTAATTCATACAAATGTCATGTGGTGTAACTGCATAGCCATCAAGTGAAAAGTCTGTTATACATTTAGTTTTATACATGGATATACATACAATTAATTTATGTGATATTTTAATCAGATTATTGACCCTGTCACACAATCAAGAGGGTCTGCAGTGGTAATATGATATCATTTTCTGTTTTGTTTTTTACTGCATGTTTATGTAGGCTATATTGGCTTGACCACTTGACACGATTTTACAGTCAAATCAAATATTTCACAATCCTTTTAATAAAATAAGAAAAATTACAACTCTTTATAGTACCTAAATTGCCAGCTGGTGGCACAGCCTGCTCGGAGCTGATTGGCTGATGAAACGAGCAGTCTGTGTTGTGATTGGTGGGTGTGCTGCCATCTGACAGCATCTCCTGGGCATGGGGCTGCTCTTCCGGTTGGCTGGTAGGAGGTGTATTCTCACTGTCCACCTGAAGAAATTGAAGGACTGTGAGTCAGATAATTCATTACATGTTCACATATATGTGCAATCGCTCATTACTTACCTCTATATTACCCAACGAGCACTGCCTGACAACTAATGAAGAGAAGAGACAGTGAGAGGTAAGATAGTGATTAACCCACAAAACATCTGAGAAAAAAAGTGTTTGTGTTCACGTGTGTGTTACTCACAATGTTTAAAACATTCCTTCTCTTTTTTCCTGCAGAGCCGGAAGAACAGTATAAGCACGATAATGGATAAAAATAAAGAACTTAATCCACATAAAATCCACACCACAACACCACCGTCATCTGTAAAATAAATACAAGGATGCAAGTTAGCATTTATCTTGAGATGAATAGCTGAACAGGTTAAATGGAAAACATCTCATAAGGGAAAGAACTCTTCGAGAAAGTGCTAAAACAGTCAAAAATTAATGTCTGCAATTCAATATCTAATGAATATCAAGTGACTTGTTTTGAATTTCTTTAGTGCTGCATGAATGACTCCTGAAACCCGGAAATAATTTTGAATGTGTTGTTGATTCCTGAAATAATTTTTGTGGTTAACACGAGCTCAAAACACTTCTGTCATGTTAGATATATTAGTAATGCAAGACTTTTTTAAAGGTTATATATGAAGAGTTCAGATGCAAAACCCTCTAAAAGCCATCTCGGTCAAAAATGAGATAATGATACTGAGTGAATGCTCTCAGCACATATTATACGTCCATCAAATACTTTTACTTCAAACTCACTAAAATCCCAGCCTCAACCTCATCAGAAGTACTGGTACTTAGGTAGAAACCTATACATCGGAGCCTGATAAAAATGCATTTTTTAAAGAAAGACATCAGATGGATTTAGAGGCTTTTGCGTCTGAATTCTTCATATATATGCTATATATATATGTGTGTGTGTGTGTGNGTCTGAACTCTTCATATATATGCTATATATATATGTGTGTGTGTGTGTGTGTGGGTGTGTTTAATGCTTTAGGGTTCCTAAAGACACATTTATTTATTAATTAATTTGTCACAGAGCTTATTTTCTACAAAAATCTAAAAGCCAATTGGTCCGCTTCCTGCTCCCCTAGTGGCAGGTCAATTACTTTACTTTAAAGGGGTCCTATTATGCCCTTTTATAAAGCATTGATTTGGTTTTGGGGGGTTTGCTAGAAAAGCTTTTCATTCTTGATTGCTCCAAAAACACATTATTTTTCACATATTTGACATTACTGCAGCATCTATCTGCCAAATCTGTCTCCAACGCACTGTTTAGTTCCTGTTTCGATGAAACCCTTCCTTCCAAAATATGAAATGTGCTCTGATTGGTCAGCTGGCCCAGTGGAGACAATTATTTAAATTAATGAAACGAGCCATTTGCTGTTATTCGTAAAAAGTGTTTTCTGATAAATAGAATAGCTCCCTTTCGAGTTAACTTTGAGCTTTGTAACTTTTCAAATCTTAAGAGCAACATTACAGCAGCGTCCAACTCTTCAACGCAACAGTGTTTGGAAGAAGAATATGCAATATGCAAGTTTAACGTCTTAAAAAAACAGTGATGTACCATCTCAATGCTGAGAAATGGTATGCTTAACAGTTGCAAAACTACTTTATTGAAAAAGTCTCTTTGTATGCGAAATAGCTGAAAAAAAAAAAAGGTTCACGGATGTATCATCAGGAAAACTTATTGAAGTTGTTTTTATCCTATTGTGTGTTATATGTATTTGCTTGGTAAATGTCTTTTTGGGTTTTGGTTCTTTGGCTGTTGTAGGTACCTCGTAGAATAAATAGCCTTGTAATTATTTTATTAAAGTTGGGCCCTCTTGGATGTGTGAGCATAAATGCATAACTCCAGCTGATGCTTTGGAAGCCCCTGTCAAAAAAATTGGCCCAGTCCATAATCCAACCTTGCTTCAAGCATACCCCTAAAATACAAGTGTACACACATCATGCAGAAGAAAACAACAGTGCTTACCCTGTATATTCTCAGCTGTCTTTGTAGATGTAGTGGTGGATGTAGTGGATGATGGGACATCGGTAGAGATGGAGGATGGGGTTGTGATTGTGGTGGTTACAAGAACACAGCTGTCACATTGGCGTGTGTGTGGATCGCAAACGTAACCATCTCGACAGCGACACTCTACATCTGATGTGCTTGTGCAATTCTTCACCACCTTCTTGTTGAATGCTAGTGCACACACACACACACACACACACATTTGTTTTCAAAATTAAGCCTGTTTTGCCATACTTCCTGTTTCTATTCTCACTTCATACTATCATGGGTTAATTAGGTGTAATGAGCTTCATACCAGGTATGCAGTTCTGGAAGCAGCGGTGGCAACTTTCCTCTCTGTTTGCCTCACTGGTGTAGAAACCGGAATCGCATTTAACACACTTATCGTCTGACTTGAAATGTCCTAAGAGATGATGAACAGTAAGGAAGATGGAGTGGAAAAAGAGAAAGTGGAAACGCAGAGGACAAAAAAGACAGAATGACATTAAGGTCAAATGAATTCAAACTAAAGATGCTAGTAATTTTAAGCCTATTATTGGACTTGTTCACACCACCACATTTTACATTCAGTTGAGTTTGTCAGTCTGTCTAAGATAGACAGAGGCCATTCACTTGTTGGTATAAGTATGCATGGATGGATGTCATTAGCTGTTACATCTCTCACTTGTGTGAGTGTGAATTTATGACGCCATGTCAAATTCAGAAGGTTCAATTCATCGGATTGCTGCACTCTAAAAAATGACCATTTTAATGAAAAAAAAAAAAAAAAAAAGTGAAAATGCTACCGTAAAAACCTGTTAAATGGTTAGCGGTAAGTTCCTGTAAAAATTTACGGGGGAAAAAACGTAAATTGACATTCCCAGAATTCCCTGCGCTGCATTTCAAATTTTGTTTTTTTTTCTTTAAAATAACTATGTTTCTTAGTTTTTTTCTTATAAGTTGTTTATTAGGGTTGTATGTTACATCTAATGTTGTTAAAGTAATGTTTATTGCATATTTCAGTTTAAGGAGTCTCACAATGATGGTGTTTAGTGTTTGTGTGAATGACACTGTGCACCTTCTATATATGCTACTTGTGGTGGGCTTTGGTTCATCATGTGACTCTCTCATCACCACCTGCATTTGGTGGTTATCAGTGTATTTCAAAGGTAAAAAAACTGATTTCAGTACTTTAATAGGTTGGTATATTAACATTATATCGTTAATGAAATTACGGTATTTAACTGTAAATGTAAGTTAAAACCGTAAAACCTAAAATTTTGTTACTATATTTTTTTTACGGTAGAATTGCTGTACTGTGAACTGGTATTTCTGCTCGAGTCATTGGAAGCCCATAGAACCAAAGTTACGAAATCTGGCACATTGATAGAAAAGAGTCTTGTCCAAATTTGGAGTCTTTAACTTTAACTTTAACTAGCGCCACCAACTGTCCAAAGTTGCACACATGTTTTTCCATCATTGACAATTTTCTATCATTTAGAATTTCCAAAAAATCTTTTCCTCCTAGACCGTTGCTCCGATTTTCATGAAAACTAAACCATTTTCAGACCATGCCAACAAAAATATGTAAAGTTAATTCATCAAACCATTCTCGAATTTGAACTTGACAAAAATGCTACATTTTACATTTACAACGCATTGGTGCATCATTACAAATTAAAATGCCTATATTCCTTGCAGGCACTCAAAAAAACATTGATACCAGTTTTAACTTTCTGTCCACCATTTATCTATCCGCTACTTTTTTGAAACTTTTCCTAGACCGATTATCTATGATGGCTAAAAGTTATGGATTTCATGTCGATACAGCCATTTTCATATACCGCATCAGTGAATTAAATGGCATGCTTCTGAAGCTGTGTGTATGCAGCTTTGACATATTGACACCACACTGTGGTGTCCCCTTCATATTAACTACACCACATCAATTTGGTGTCAACGCTACCTATAGGTCAAAAGTAATAATCAATTATATCACATTACAAGTGATTCTATTTATGAGTTTTCAACAATGCTTGCTGCTTCGAAATTTTGCTCCTCATTCTACCTCTGTCCTGCTTGGACCCTTAATTGTTGTTTGCAGTTATATTTTATTATCATAAGCATAAGCACACAAAATTGTACCGCAAATAGTTTTATAGGTTACCACACTAATTATTCTTCTAGTTATTTACCTCTGGTGGCTAATGAATCGGTCTTGGGCATTGACAGGAAATAGGCCTAGCTTACTACTTTGTTAAAAAAATAAGATGGATAGCTGAGGGGGAGTGTTTTACTTGCTACTGTAATTTGTTTTAATGACTAATTAATTGCACTAACTGTCACAAAACATTTAGAATAAACAGTGCATTCACTAGCTAAACTATCGCGTTCACATGAGATTCTTTCGTTTGCAAAAGCACTGAAATAGCTTTCCCTCCCACCTTAAATAATTTCCATAACAAAAGTTTTGCAAGTGAATGCAAAAGTTTGTCAGGGAAGTGCAAAAGTTTTGTGAGAGAATGCAAAAACATCATGTTATAACTTAATTCACTGCATAGATACTAAAATGACTATCATAGCACATTTAAAAGTTTAATAACTACATTTGTATTTGACTGTGCGCAGACATTTGGCTCAAAGGGCACATGTTGAATTTTTAAAGGCGGATGTGGGTGCTCGCACACAGACACACTCACGTACATGCACACACACTTTTCTGCACAGACTCAGACTTGCTGACTGAGGTCTCTTAAGGGGAGAGATGAGAAATAGCATCAAAAACAGGACGTTACAAAGTAGCTCAAACAGGCAGTGGCATTCTAATGAAGGAAGTGGTTTATGCTTCTGTGTCAGAACGTACCATTTCCCATCACGAGAGAGAGAGAAAGAAAGAGAGGGAAAGGAAGAAGAAAGAACGGTGAAGAAAAACCTAATAAATAACCATTGATGTCCTGATTTCTTGCTCAGACCACATATGTAATACTGGGAAGTGTTGTGACAGAAAGGTACACTGACGCACTCCGCAAAAACAAGGAAGAGTTCAGAGAAAGTGAAGCCGGATACAACAGACTGAGAGAAATACCGGGCCAAAATACTTTCTCACCTGGATCACACAGCTTTTGTGAAAGGTCCCTCGGATTTCTAATTTTTCCGTCCTGTTTAANAAAAAATACCGGGCCAAAATACTTTCTCACCTGGATCACACAGTTTTTCTGAAAGGTCCCTCGGATTTCTAATTTTTCCGTCCTGTTTAAAACAAAAAGATGTGTAATGGAGGCGTCCAATTGAGTAAAATGCACAGTTCTGCGCTGGTTCAGATCACAATTCAGATTAGTTGATAAATGTGAACACAGAGTATGCAGCATACTACAAGTCTCACAACAAAGCGTTTTAGCAACTATATATAATACATATTATAACATAATTTACCATTGGCAGCCCATACATCAGGTGACCTGTCAGCATCACCATGGCTACAGATAACACTGTCACAAGCATCTGTAAATGATACAACTATATCAATGATCCATTCAGACAACATATCACACACTTCCATCAGTCACAGGAGAACATATTAACAAACACAATCAAACTTTCGAATAAAGAACTGGGATTTAGAAGTGTGATTAAAGTTTCACTTCAGCGTTCACATGTTCATGACTTACAAAATAATATATAGCATTATGCAACAGCTGAGTTTGCCAAAAAGAGAGGGAAGTAGATTTATGGATCTGATAAAAATAACAAGTAAGCATGTGACTGGTTCCTACTTCACGTCATTTTAAGTTGTAGTCAAAATCTTAAAAGAAAGACCTGCACAAAATAAGCATAAGCATAACAATAGCTGCGATATAAGTGAAAATAGTCGGTACCTCACAACTGAATCGAATCCAAAATCTCATCAAATGCTTTCAGTCTCTATTTCTGTGTCTTCTGCTAGTCTGTGTTCAGTTCTGATCATTTCATCTCATTGTTTCCTCACCTGCTGTGTCTTCCTGTCATTCCCCTCCCTCTCTTTCTTACACTGCCCTTCACCTGCTTGCTGTTGTGAAGAGAGAGAGAGAGAGAGAGAGAAGCAATAGCTTTCATGTGCGGCTGTCACGGTTTCATTGATGTTTCATTATTACTGGTTTGATTAAAACTATAAGACACATTCAGAATGTGATTGTATTTCTATTTGGAGTAGTTTTAGGATGCCTCATAAAAACATACACATATGAACACATTCATATGCTTGCAGACATATTTGCACGGAGCTGCTCACAAAAAGAAAATAGTTTTTTTCTTTTCGTGTGCAGCTCTGTGCAAACACGTATACACTAAAAAGGAGTTTGCTGGACATAAAACTGAAAAGTTTGTTTCGTTTTATGTCCGGCAAACTCCTTTTTTACGTGTTATGTTCCCAGACCTAAAATCATCGTCATGAAGCAGAAAAAGACAAAAGGTCAACTCACACAAATGTCTGTGGCTTTGATCTTAAATGTCTTTTCAATTTATGCCATTTCTTTGGCATTTTTTTTTCCAGTGCTACCTTATTAAGCAACTAAGTGCGTAACAGTCTGACAGAAAAACAGACACTTAGAGGAAAAAATGACCTATAGAATGAAAAAGAAAAAAAAAAGCACACACTATGACACAAAAACTCCACTCCTCACAGTCTGTGTGTTCAGCAGTAACCTTTATTCTGAAATTTTTTTAAAGCTCCAGTCTTTCTGTACACTTGCGGTGAAGCGAGCATTTCTTGTTCAGCTTTGGGTTACATACATACATATTTATATATATATATATAGAGTCCTGTTTCTCTTTAAATCAAAATGCACATGCGCCATTTCTGCAGTCAGGGTCCTTTTCCTCCCCTTGGATGCTCAGGTGGGTCCTGGACATCTGATACCCACAACCACAGAAGCACATGTGCAAATGTAAAGAGAACCCTTAGAGGTCCCTAAAATAGAAACATCCCTACGATTCCACAGTAGGAACAAGAATCATTCCTGTGAGATGTTACAGAATGACACGGAGATGCTAGGAATGACTCTGAAATCATTGAGACGTCCCAAGTGATCATGTTGTCATTCTCTTGTTAAGGTTCAGGACTTGCTTGCATAGCCAGCGTTTGAGCGGACACAACTCTTCCTTTGTCTCTTCTAGGTTACAGCATCATTGCATTCATACATTTATTGCTAATAAGCATTCTTTCTAAGCACTTTGTCTTTTTTTTCGAATTCTGTTATTTTGGTGAAGATATTGTGTGGAATTTACTCATTGTTTGTAGCCACTGCAAATTTGAAATATCCAAAGGAACAATTCAGTCAGTTCCAGACCGGATTTGTGGTTATTGAATTGTTTACAGTATTCTTGTAAAAGACTTTTCTTTCAAGGTCATATAGCAACAAACAACAAGTAAATTGCTGTAGAAAATAACCAGTTACTCGTTGCAGAAACCTGGAGTGCTCACTCCATACATTTACACATGCATACATATCTTACACGTAGTTCAGTTCAGTGCTGCGAAACATTAAAAAAACTAAACTAAAATAAAAATAAAAACATCTGTGAATGAACAATGGCTCAGCCATTTACAGTGCTTCTTACTGGCAGCAGAAATGCAATATTTAGTTCACAGATAAACAAAGCCTTTTCCTCAAAATCAAATTGTAACATTTTAATTAATCATCAAGCTCATCCTTTTATTTTCTGGGCTGTTTTTTCCCAATCAAACAAGATTTTTACACACTGTTTAATCGGGACCCATTGAACATTGTTTTTAAATGAAATAATTGACTTGTTGATAGAAATAAAATTACAGTGAATCTGCAAAACCCCTACAGAACTTCACAGTGGTCAGAGGGAAAAACCTAAGGCAGACACACAGTCAGTATGCAAAAAATAAAACACGATAAAAGGAAAAACAACCTGAGGATGGTTCATAACATACTGTTTTAAAGATTAAATTCAGTTCTGGCTCATCATAGAAAGTGATATGTACTGTAATATGTTTATTAAAGCTTTCACTCTTTGTTTTTCTACAGCGGAAACGTACATGCTGGGTGTACAGCACCATGTTTTCAAAAGCATGAGGTTTTCATTTTCACTGTTTTTGAAGTATCTTTCCTGACTGTTTTATTGCACATTTGGCACTCGAAAAGTCTCTTTCAAAGAGTTTTAGTCTCTATTCTTGAATTCAAGCTGTGGTTTACACGCAGACTACCTATTTGACTACAGATATGAATGACCAACAAAGCCAACCAGAAGTCGGTTTGTCAGTTTCTTCTGGAACTACTGTATTAGTCCCTGTAGGCGTTTGATTAGAATTAGAGAGTGCTCTACCAAAAAAAAGAGCTGATTACTACAAATCATGTGAGGTTCTTTAGAATTTTAGAGTAGAATCAGATTACATTGATTTGCATGATTTATCACTCAAGAAAATGACTGAAAGATCATTCTCCTGTAAACCTAACTCATTAGGATCTCGCTCTTTTAAGGAGGTACAAAAGAAAATTTGTTCATCAAACTATTTCATGGGATTTTTAGATCTCTAGCGGGTCTAATCCAATAGATCAAACCCATCAAGATCTCACACTCAGTAGTTCAACCAATCTTAATTTTTGCAGGATGCAAAGTCTCCAAATATTCCCCCTTTCCATCTCAGAGTAAAATAAAGAATTTCACAATCATGAGAAACAAAGTTGCAGTTGTAAGACTTCATGTCACATTTACGAGAAACAATGTCATTAAATATAAAGTCGCAACTGTGAGATATAATCAAAATTACAAGAAAAAATGTTATTAAATATAAAATCACAGTTACGATATACATAGTTGCAATAATGAGACATGAAATCACAACTTTGAGATATTAAGTCAAAATCACAAGAAACAATGTAAAAATTCTAAGATATAAAGTTAATTATTAGAAATGAAGTTGTAATTGTGAGACAGAAAGTCGTAATTACGAGAAAAAGAAGTCACTGTGAGATATGTCAAAGTTAAAAGAAACATGTCTTAATGAGATACGAAGTCACAGTTGTGAGATAAAAAAAAAAGTTGTTGTTATGTGAAATAAAGTCACAACTGCAAGACATCAAGAAACAAACCTCGCAATTACGTGAAATAAAGTCATAACTTTGATATATTAACTCATGATTTTCCATAAGTTCCAGCTGTTTGTAAGATCCTAAGTCAAACATTTCATAGAGTCTTTAGTAAGATCATTCATTGGTGAGTTTAACCAATCAGGATCTCACTTTCTAAAGTTTCACTGGTAGACCTATCTATTGTAACAAGATAGGACGCTCTTAAAAACTCCCAAGGATCAAGGAGACCACTGTCATGAAAATAATTTACTCTGAAGGACTTCACTCATGTCACCTTAGTCTGGACTACAAGACTGATACCGATGAAAACAACTGGTCAGACAAACAGATTTTTGCATCAATCTCAGCCATCAGAGGCACCAGCAAGGTCTACAAAACAGAAAACAGCCAAAAGTGAACTGCGCCGGAAAGATTCTACTATCCAAAATAGATCGACCTTTGAAATCCTAGATATTTTACGGACTGAAGCAGGTCTCACATCTACAGCAGCGTTACATACACAGCATTTTCATGAAATTCAGTTTCCTGAAATGAAAAAAGCGCTCAATATCGCTGATCTCGAAGATGAAAATGAGGGGGAAAAGTAAAAAGGAAATAACAGAAGTTGACATGCGTAACGCTCTGACATTACTCTGAGCCATAACATCCTCAAATCTCACTCATCTGGCCTCACCCATCACTCATGTTTTCCACCCGCAAGAGAGGAAGTCAAAGTGTTCATAATTCAGAGAGCACATACAACCGAGACTCCGAAGCAGCCTGGCATCAGCACAATACCGTTAGCGTGAAATGTCATATATTTAGTCTGAATTTGAGCACAAAGACGGGGAACGTGCAGGCTACAGTTACCTCCACCCTTCGTTAGCATTAACAGCTCAGTATTTACAACAGCTCAGACAGGAAGCACAACACACCTACTGACCCACAGCTTACAGCGGCACGTAACGGTACATGCGGCAACGATAAGAGAGCAAATGTCCCCTCGGAGTCTCTAGGAAATGGAAACTTTGCGAAAACACTGTCAGTGATTCTCTACCAGACATACG
This sequence comes from Poropuntius huangchuchieni, assembly GCA_004124795.1. Classification (NCBI taxonomy): domain Eukaryota; kingdom Metazoa; phylum Chordata; class Actinopteri; order Cypriniformes; family Cyprinidae; genus Poropuntius; species Poropuntius huangchuchieni. The sequence continues at coordinate 11,945 of SCHK01438406.1, forward strand.
AAAACAAAAGTGATTGTATTCAGTGCTGAAAATATGATGACTCAGACATTTGTGCATCGGATCGGAAAACATGATCGATACCCGCCGGTGGATGGGCTCAATGAAAGCAGATAAACGCAAACAATGTTGTCAGGACTCTCATCTTTTAAGATTATGTAGGTGTGAAAACAGTAAAGCTGCTCTGCACAACCACAGGGGAAAAATGTCACAGTACATGTTCACTTTTGGGCACTGAGCACACACGATGTAATTCCACTGACCACCACTAGAGGCAGTGACTGGATAGACTGAAAAACATGAGAAGGGCTAATGAAGAGATGAGGGGCGCTTTTTCTTCGTCTCGCAAACACCTTCTTTAGATCTGATGGCGTCATTATCTTCCTCCTTCCTCGTTTTTATCCCTCTCCGTTTCTCCGTTTGCATCTGTACCACCTCCAGGTATAGAAGAATTGGATTTACTGCATGGTGCGAAAAGAGACAAAGAGAAAAATCAACTAAATATACTTTTGCTGTGCTGTGGGAAATAGTACAGTTATTGTTTTTTGAAACGTTAGGCCACTTTTAACCGTGGGTAAAGCAACATTTCACACTTTTCACAAAAAAAATCCCTGGGTTATGAAACACTGCTTAGTTTCTGTCGTGCTGAGACCAAATAGGGTGCCTGGGGTATGAAGTGTGAAACAAAACAATGCTAGAATCAAACAATTAGAGTTATTTAGAAACAGAAAATCAATCGTTAACTGCCTTAAAGCCTGTTCACACAAAGAACATGAACTAAAAATAAACTATATTATCATTATGGCTTTACCTCAGGCAAGTCGTCAATTTCTACAGCTCATGAGTTCAGTACAGAAATTAAGTCTAGAGAAGAGCATTTCACGAAATATTAGACTGTATACTCATTATTTTACTTTTCCTGTTAGTGATGTCTTATACTTAATGTATATTTAAATAAATCCATTATGAAACAAGTTATGACAGCTCCTGTGTAAATGAATAAGTTTTAATAACACAAAGAAATTTTTAGCGCTGTCAAAAGATTAATCGTGATACAAACATGTAAATATCGTGAAAATATATGCTGTATGTGTGTGTATTTATATATACATAATAAATATACACACACATATATTAAGTAAACAACAACTTTTATTTTGGATGCGATTAATCGCGATTAATTGTTTGACAGCACTAGAAATTTCATAATTTAGAAGTTACATGCAATTTAAATGTTTGCATACATGTTTTGTAAGTTGAGTGTTCATTATTATATTTAAAAAATAATAATTAAATTTAAGTAATTGTAACCTTATATTAATGTAAAAGGGCTCCCTAGTAGAGCCTAAGCTGAGGTAGGTTTTTATCCCAAAGAAAAATTTAATTATAATTGAATTTATTTAAAGAAAGAACTATTTCTTCAGTAAACCACTGTTTAATGAAAAAAAAAGCAATTTTACGTTTAGGTTTTTCCCCTGCTGCAAACCGTCATGTCTGTGTATCGTTACACCCCTAATTAGCATCCACACCTAAATCCTAATAACATTCTGTTTATTATAGACACGCTGCAGTTTTGTCATTTGCCACTTTAAATGCTCAATGTGTTTAAAGCAGGATGGATTCTGATTGGCTGTCAATTTTTTTTTTCAGCTAGGAAAACAATTAAAGAGATTCCAATTATATCATTCCTCTGTAGCATTATTGTTATAGTTGTGATGAAATTGTGATGAATAGTAATGAAAAATGTTTTAACTGGAGTGATTTTTGCTGTACATTTCACAATATTTAAAGGGACAGTCACCCAAAATGCTGTTTCTGAACAAACTGTTTTGATGACCATTGACTTTCACTGTATGGATAAAAACCTCTCAAAATATCTTCTTTTAAGTTTTAAAAAGAAAATTATATGGGTTGGGAACAACATCGGCGCACGTAAATATGACAGAATTTTAATGTCTAGGTGAACTATCCCTTTAAGACAGAAACGTGGCACAGATGGAACAGCAGTGAGTAAAAATGACATAAGTGTCAAAGACCAATATATGTTTGTGGATGTTTACATACTTGTTTCCACTCTGAGTGATGAGTCTCCTGCAGGTTTCCATTTGCACATCCAGTCCTCTCTTCATACTGCACATCTCCATATACTCATGAAGATGACGGTTCATATCTGACTTTGCTGTGGCCAGCTCCAACTACAGAGAAACATACTTCATAAAGACTGGGCTGATGGGCAGCTGTACGTACATTTTTATGCATATTTATTCACTTTGTGCTTAGCATCCAGTACAGATTACAAGAAAAGAGTAATACAATAACATGTACGTGATTTATGACTGTTTGAAGGAGATAAGTACTGTGCTACATCCCTAACAGGATGTTTTTCAAAAACCGAAGGGTTTATTTTGTGATAATGATCAGCTGACTGTACATTATCTTGCTTAATATAATACAGAATCATCAGAATGAATAAAGCATGAATGTAAAGTAAAATGCTGGTTAATGTAAACTTCTCACCTCTATCTGGTCTATGGTCTCCTGATATTCCTTCTCCCTGGACTTAAAAAGACATTCGGTGTCCTTAATCACCTTTTCCAAGCACTCCTCCTGCTCAGACAGATAGAAAGAGAGAGAGAAAGGCCACAGACACATTATCTCATGCTGAAGCATAAGCACTCACCAGCAGATCAGATTTTACCAGAGGGAAAATAAAATACTAGATTAATGACCCCGCTGATGGAAAACTCTAAACACTTCGAATCCTTTGAGCTTTCCATGAAACGCAACACACTTCCAGCCAACATCGCATTAACTAATGTCAGTAATGTTTAGTATCGAACCGCCCCCAAGCAAACTGGACTGAGTACCCTGACCTAAATATGAGCTGTGTGTGTGTGTGTTTGCATGTGTCCTATGAGTAAACCTCATGACTGGATGACCAGAATCCTATTCTTCTTTGGACACTCTGAGTAAGCATGTAAAATTGAGTTTCATTCTGTGTCGAATTTTAAGAAGCTGCCACTTCCCGGACCCTGAGAGATGAAGCAATACACCGCAGTTCACCACAAACATTAAAAAATTTATGAAAAAGAAAGAGAGACAGACAGGAGGAGAGGGAGTGCCTGAGAAAGTATATAATGAAATTACAAATTACAAGAGTGTCAAAAGTTACAATAGTGGGAAAAAATATGGGAAAGATATAAATTATGATATAAAGAAGATCATAATGCTGGGAGAGAGATGAGAAAGGAAAGAGTCTGCACACTACATAACTTGTTTTTATATAAATACAACAACATTTTAGGTTTTTAAGTTTATACTTAACAAGTAACATTGTATAAAAAGCTTAATGAATAAGCTATTAAATTGATTTTTCTTTTGGCAAATGTTTTTATAAACCTCATAAAACTGGGTTAGATTTCTGACAAAAGGCTTATTTCATTTTTCTTCTCAGTTTATCTTGAAGTTAAGATGATAAGATGTTATAAAAACACACATATATATTTATAAATATATGAATTAATAAATTTAGATTTCTTTTAGATGAATACTAAACTGTAAACAAAATCCAAGAATATGAAATAAGTGCACTATTCTTGGATAATCAAATGTCTTGATCAACATCCTATCTGTAAATCATGCCTCTTCCATGATTTTGACTGCACATTTTTTAAAACCAGATTTTTTATTTTATTGTACCTTCTTTAATTTAATTTATAACAGTTTTGTTTAATTTTTATTATGGAGGAAAAATGTAATAAAAAACAAAACAATTTTTTTTTTGCTATTTCGAAATACAAGAATTTCACAATTTTATTTATTTATTTTTTGTCATGAAGTCTTTGCACAGAAGGCTGTTATTTAAAGATGGGCCAGTGCCTATTATATTGGTGTATTAATTAAAATTATAAAATGTTTATTAAAAAAATTATGTCACATTTCAGTGCCTAACATCATAAGTTGGGCAAAAACTTCTATGATATCAAAAATAAAGTCTATGATACAGACCCTTGAATGTACATAAATATTCTTAAACAGGAAGCAGTAAGAAATAACAAAAACAGTATTTCAACCACATATAACCCAGAATGAATCCAGAATGCAGTGCACTAACCTCTCCCTGACTGGTGTCTGCAGTTAAAGTGCATCCTGGGAAATCCTCCCACAGAAGGAGTGTTTCTTCAGTCTCTTCCCAAGCCAGAGAGTCACAGTCATCCTCGAACTCACATTCCCGCCTGGCAAAGACACGGTTAAGTCATTACACCAGTTATAAACAGACTGTAAAAAGATCAGTAAGGGCAAACATTGCAAGGCATTTTTAATGGCTCACAATTGGGTCAACATTCTCTGCATCTCTTCATTGATCTGGAGGGTTGAAGGGGTGCACACATCATCCTCTCGAGCACCACCTCCATCACTCTCAGACGTGCTGACTGGCTCATCTGTCTCGCTGCCATTGGCAGGTTGTGAGGCTTGTTTACGGGCACGAGAGGTGATGGCGTTCTGAGGGCTGGGAACCTGAGATGGCAAGAGAAAGAGAGAGGGTTAAGCCTTAACATTTTTGACCCAACATAGTACTGAAACAAACACGCAAAATGATTTATAGGTTGGACCGCTCCCCTTTTCTACCCATAATGCAATAGACATCAGTTCTCTTTGCCTCAGACATTATAGCAGGCGTCAGCAGAAAGTCACAGCAGCTGAGTCAGTGACAGAGAGGGGGCTGGGTGTCGTATGAATTACAAGGGTGAAAGATTACACCATGACAGTCACTGCAGAAGATCATTTTGGCTTGATTTCCAGTAATAAGATTGAAACTGAAAACTATACATTTACTTGAGAAGCATCAGGCATTAAACTGCTCTTGTATTAAGCATAAACCTCCATAAATTTTGTTAGATTTGTGCTGACAACAATGTATTTTTATTGCGCATTACACAGCATGCATTGTGTTCACCGAACACCATAATGACAATGTTTACAATGTCTTAATATTTTCATTTCTTAGATATTTAGCTGATTGGAGTTGGGTGATAATATACATACTTTCGTGACATACTGAAAACAAAGAGCTGAAAACAAACAAAACAAAATTTGCTAAGAAAATAAACTTTATTTATGAGCTGTTCTTAAGCTGTTTTTTAAATACGGAAGGGGAATATAAGAATATAATGCATCGTTGTACAGTTCAGAATATGTGAAATAAAGAATAAGAGGACATATAATATGTACATACACTATATTGCCAAAAGTATTCGGGCACCCCCTT
>SCHK01438415.1:6703-21768 GCA_004124795.1 Poropuntius huangchuchieni
TCTGTCAAAATTCACACACACATTTATTCACTGCTGTAAAGCATCTGTCTCTCTTACTTTCTGTCTAGGAACCTGTTACATGAGTGACAGACACTGTGACACTTTGCCAACTGTGTTACTCCAGACGGGCAGCCACAAGGATAAAGTAATATCCCCTGCCAAGTTGCCCATTTGGAACATGATAGCTCATATCTGTTGCACACCTCAAACTAGCTTACCATAGGCTGACAAGTACAATTAGGCCACTTTGTCAGTTACCCACTGAATAAAATAATCATGGTGCATCACTCGATAACAGCTATCACTTAGGCTATAGCCCTTCTGAAGCATGCATTTTTGATGATTACGATGCTGCTTCTCAGTCTAGTGTTGATGTAGACATAGGGAAGATTGAAAGCAGAAGGTTAGATTTTAAAGTAATCAGTAATACATTTCATGTGGCTAAAGGGTGGAGGATGGCTTACTGTAATGAAATCCCACAAAATTGAATTATCTCCAAGCGTTAAAAGCTACATGCTCCACTTGACTGGAGAAAATGACTGAATGCTGAGTGCTCTCGTTTGAACTCGAGTAACCTTTGGTGGAAAAGGGACCTATCCTGTGACCACCATCCTGCTGCAGGAGCCAGAAGCTTCAACTTTGTCACCAAAATGAACCCTCCTTTTATATCTCTTTGCACCTAAGTGTTTTTGGAGCTTCCTAAATGTCTTTGTTTGTTTGTCTGAAATTATTTTATCATGTCATAGCCAAAATGGTGCCTGGAGATTTTCTCTCCACTATTAAACAATAACCCACAGCAGTTGAAATTGTTCTCCAGAAATACTGCTCAGGGACCAGTTTTAGGATAGACAGCAAAAATTGCAATGGGATAAAAAAGGTTTTACCTGCCAACAGATTGTTCCCCACAGACAGATAGGATGGAGTAACATTAGATCCTGCAGACAGCTGGCGTTCACAGTATAGATTGGACTGCAGGGGCCACACCGTGAACAGATACAGCAAATCAAACATGGCATCATTGAAATATCTTTTGGACACACAAAACTAAAGAATTGATATTGTGCTTCTGTGTTAATATTTCATAGTGAAAGAACGTCTCAGGTTACGTATGTAACCATGGTTCCCTGAGTAGGGAACGAGACACTGGGTCTTCTAGGGGTCACTTTGAGGAATGCCGTCAGCGTGACCCGTGTCTGAAGCATACATACAAAAACCACAACATGTTGGCCGGCGACAGTCTATGACGTCACTTCCGGTGTGACCATAGTATGAAGGGGCGACGGTAGAATACGTCATCCACTTCTTCATCTGAAGCTTGTGTCAAAAGGATGGCACAAAGCTTAGAGGAAGCAGTGTCTCGTTCCCATGGTTACATACGTAACCTGAGACATTCCTTTTCGAGGGAACTTTGAACTCCGTCCTCTAGGGGTCGCTTTGGGGAATGGAATACCCATGCCACCATGCTGAGGGGAGTGCAGGCCTAGCACAAAGGCGAGCACTAAGTACCAACTCTACCAAGCTAAGGGAGTTGCCCCTGGGACAGTTTGATGGCTGTCAGTGACATTATCCCCTTTGGCCAAAGGCCTGAGCTGCATACCCCAAAAAATTTACCTGTGGGGCTGGGTCTCCCAGACCCAGGGTAGAGCTCGGCTTGGAATCAGAAGAAGAGATTCCTTCAAGAGGATACGGCCAAGCGCCTAGGATAGTAACTAGTTCTTACGCAGTGGCTGTTCAAGTCAGTATCACTGGGATACATGGGTATGGTGGGGCCCAAAGTGAAACTGGGGCCTGACCAACTCAAAGAAAGGGCACAAAGCCACAGCAAAATGCAAAATGCTTGATGTGCATCCTTACCACAGCATGGATTTCAGAAAGTGCACAGAGACTTAGCGTGCGCACTTACCATAACATGGATTTTTAGAAACACTGTTACTTAGGAGTCATAGAGGCTGTTACTAGACAAGCCTAGAGACCCTATGTGACTGTGACTCTGAGGGAGCAGTCCATAGCATACACAGAGCCCACATAGATGGAAATGGCGCGTCTCATAGAACAATCCATCATATGAGGGGTTACCAACTCATCATCATGGTCACAAGCCTTTTCTGGCTAGCAGTAGCTTAGCAGTACCTTGCATAGCACCTAGCTCTCAGCTGAGAGGTGGAGACAGATGCTCGACCTGCAGCATGCTTGTAGATAACTCTGAAGGGTACGTGTACGCGGTTCAAGGAGCTCTGGGAAGTGAAGAACTCAGCCCTCAACATGAGGGGAGAACTCAGAACATTCAGAAGGAGGTAGCGTGCTCATAGGTGACCCTTCTGGAATTAGGGGAGCACTGCTAAAGCCCACCATGAGAACAGCCCAAGAGGAGTGGCTTAAGGAAGGGCCCAACCCCTTACAGTGGAACCCATGGAGTGGGGAATTCAACTCCACCAGAGTGGAGGGAATTCGGATGCTCGGGAAGGGAGCAGCATGCTCATAGATGACCCTCTACAGTGAGGGGAGCCATGCTAGCTTGACAAAGACAGCTTACCAGGGAGGCAAGATAAGGCCTAACAACCTGGTGTGGCTGTTGACCAGAGCTCCGGAGAGCGGAGGCCCAACTCTCGAATCGGAGAGGGACTTGGAGAGGGACTCGGAGAGACGCTTAGCTTAGGCATGATATGCTCGTAGGTGACCCTCTGCGTGAGGCAAGAACCACTAAGCCCATACAGAGAAAAGAGCAACTCGACAGGAAGGCAAAGAGAGGTTGCTTCTTAATAGAGCTCCAAGGCGTAGAGGACCCAGTAGGTGGTGAAACACAGGCGCCTGGCTGAGGGCAACGCTCAAGCCAACCCTCAGGGTGAGGTGAATACAGAGTGAGGGTGAGGGGGAGAGCAATCCTAGCTTGACCAGAAGGAGGCACTAGATAAAAGGCCAGTGCTGTCCTACCATCAGCTATTGCCAACCCAATCCAGCCCTGTGCTTTCTATCCCGATAGAGAACATGGGCTCCATTAACCAGACCCGCAGAGTAGAGACCTGCACTCCCGCGGGAGTACCGCGGCACCCGCAGGACCCGACGCAACCGAGTGCGGCGCGGGACAAGATTTGATGGGTGAATGCGGGTGCGGGCGGTCAAGTCCTCATGTGTCTTCGGGTTGCAGGAGAATAAAAGTATTTGCAGGACTCCCGCAAAATTGAAATATCTTCAAAATTAAATTACTAAAAACAAGTAAACTATTATTTATCAACTGCACAAAAACAATAAGAACGACTAAAATAAAAAAGATTTACAGACACAAGGTCGGAAGCTTACTCTCTTGCGGTTGCATACTTGAGGAGAGACGCATTAACCAAAAGCCCTCATCAGTAAATGGCATGCCATTCCTGCATGGACACATTAAATAGGCCTAGGCCTACATTTGTTTGTTTTTTCACTTTATTTGTATTTATTTAGCTAAATGTTGAAAATTGGCCTATTTTATTTATTGAGAAATAAGGATAATTTCTGTTCAATGTTTGGACATTGCTAAAGGCAAAAAGGCTAACTCACATTCTTAATTGGTAGGCTACTATGCTTTTCTGTTTGACCACATGAGAAATCCATGTTTATTATTTTGTGTCATTGCAAAATTATTAACGTTAGCCTATTTCTGACTGTTCTGACTGTATTTCTGTGTTCTGAAAAACTCGTTCATGTCCTTGTTCGTCATTCCATTGTTTAATTCAAGACAAAACGAAACATATTTGTTTATTTTCCGTTTCTTTTTAATTTATATTCAAAAGGAAAGCAAGTGAAACAAATAGAGTAGCGGGAAGAAGCAGCGAAAATAAAACTAGTACTTAAATGTTTACCTGCGGGCTTTTGCGGGCGGGAGTGGGACGAAACTTGAATATTGCGGGCAGGAGCGGGACAGAATCTCGCTGGCCAACACGTTATGGTTTTTGGTGTCTTCAGACACGGGTCACGCTGACGGCATTCCCCAAAGTGACCCCTAGAGGATGCAGTTTGAAGTTCCCTCAAAAGGGAACTATTTTTTCCCTGTTAGACCTGCATTATCAAACTCTGTGATAATGTGAGCAGGGTAAATCCATCCATGTGCAAGGATTAGTAAACTGTATTCATGAATTAATAGTCTTAAGGATTGGTCACAGTAAATATTAAACATAAAAAAAAAAAGAACTTTTGATCCTGCTGTTCACTTACAGTACAATGGACAGACAAGGAGGTTTAAAAGCAATGTGAAGCTTTTTTTTTTTTTGCACTTTCATAAATTTTTCAGTTTGTTTTTTTAGATGTTATATGTTGTCTGAATCCACTTTCTAGTTCAGAGAGTTCTTGTTATATAAATCCTGTGGGTAGAATTTGCTCAAAATCAGCAGTGCTTTTAAAAAAAATTGTGTCCTGTACTGTCCCGATCCATCCCTTCCAAGATCCTGCAGTCTTCTTCTATCCATCCCTAATAGTATCTAAAGTTGAATTAGAATTGATGTGTCACAAATCAGTACACTTAAAACAGTAGTCCCATAACCTGGTATATTATATTTCTACCAGCGGCGTTTCCTCTGAGGAGGCAGTGCCTCCTCAAAATATTGGATGAGAAAAAAATTGTAGTACAAAAATAAAATGCCAGTATTACAAAATAAAACATTAAAAAGTATAGAAATCACTTGTTTCTGTAAAGAAACATTGTCCAACTGCAACACTAGCAGATAAGGTTCAACGAAAGTCTGTGTCTCTCTCACCTCCCCTGAGCCCACTGAGTTTTAACAGACCCCCTAAAGTGAGTCGTGAGTTTGGGGCGGGTAATTGAGAATGAATGGGGGAAAGTCGCGTGAGAGAAGACAATTCTTCCATTGAGATATGATTGGATATGACTGGTTATGTTCGGCTGTGATTGATTCATGCGATAAATCCTGCCTTTCTCATTCGAATCAGTCTGAATAAACAATATAAAAGCATTAATGGGAAAACTAAATAAATAATAATAATAACCACTATGTTACATCAAAATAAATAAGACTTGAAATGGCCTGAAAACATGATCTGTGGGAGTTTTTAGTGAATAATCAGCTTGGTGTGATTTAAAGTAAATCTCTGTGTCTGTGAACTATATTTACAGAGCTTTGTTGACTGATGATCAAAAAAAAAAAAAAAAAAAAATTCAAAAATAGTTAAAAGTGAAAAAGAATAGCTGAACATATGGTCACAAAAAATAGATTGCCTAAATTGTTACTGCCTTGAGTTAAACTTGAGTTAAAAAAAAACTTGATTTATTTATTTTTGTAAGTAATGACTAGGACATGAATTTATATTTGACAAAAAAAAAAATGCCTGCTAATTTCAGAACACCACCACACACCACTGCTTTCTACATACAAAAACACATACTTTCAACACATATTAGTATAGAAGTTTAACAACATCAGGCAACAATAGCCTATTAGTTAAACATTTCAATACAAACTTTTATACAGTATACTAATTAAGTAGCCTACAATTAGACTTGGATACTTTCTGAAAAATATTTGTGTTGGGTACTTTGACTTTTAATTGAGTAGAATTTTGAGACAGTACCTATTTTTACACCCCTGCTGAACAGTTTTGCAGGCAGCATGCTTTATTTAATTATTTTCCCACGGAGCACGTACGTGTCCCGTTTAAAGTTTCTAAAATGCTTTGAACACCGCTCTGACATGAAGTTCATTCAGTGTCCACTCTGTCCTAACTGCACTCCGTCCTAACACCGCTCTTTGTATCTCTCTCTCACTGAGGGAAGTGGGCGAGGTTTTGCTCACCTCAGGGATGCTGCTAGACAGCACTTGATCGCATTTGTAGGGTAGGCGTCGTCAGGGGAGCTCCAGAAAGAGAAAATGCTGCCGGGCTGAACGCTCACTCTCTGGCCACACGGACTGCTTTCCTTGATGGCTCAAACGGATTCCTGAAGCGAAGTGAATCCGAACTATGAAGAGAACATATGCTGCAATTAAACCTTTGGAATAAGATTCGCTTCAAATTAAAATGGAAATGAACAGAAAACCACTTCGTGTTTTACCTCACACTTTAAAGCGATGTCATTTTAGCGTGGGGCTTATGTGTTTGTTTGTTTTGTCCGCTGAAGCTCATAAATGTCACGATACCTACATGCGTTATGACGGATTGGTGAGCTGTGAAGAGATCATGCTACCTCTCGAAGTGCCCAGAAGCACCCAAAAATTAACTTTATACAGATACAACATCACAGTTTTAACCGAGAGAGCATTTTCAGCCAATGGGACCGATATGGAGTTGCGCGCGCTGTCACTGCAGGACAACAACATACAGGAGATCAAAAGTTGTGCGTTTTGTGGACTCCAACGACTTGTTTCCTTAGATTTGAGTCACAACCGTTTAATGGTTGTGTCCCCTGAAGCTTTTAATGGCTTGGAACAGCTACGCAATCTTAACCTCAGTAACACCTTAATGACTTCGGGCGCGGGGCTATTACCAGCCGCGCTGTCCACGGACAATTTGTGTAATCTTCAGAGATTGGACCTGTCTGGAAACTGCTTGGAGGTAATTCCTCTTTCTGGGTTTGGCAACCTCAATTTAACCACATTAATACTGACAAATAATTCCATTGGGACCTTGGATAAGCAAAATTTAACAAAATTAACCGAATTTACGGAAATACGTATTTACTTATCACAGAACCCCATCGACTGTATATGTGACAAAGTGAAGGAGTTTTATTATTGGCTGAAGAATAGCTCCCAATGCGCAGACGTAACTAGCCTGAAATGTGCACAACCAGAAAATAAGAATAATACACTCGTGAAGGATCTACAAAAGAGGGACGTGGAGTGCCAAAGCGATGCCCGTTCTTATGTTCTTCTTGGCATTGTGCTGGCCCTCATTGGAGTTGTGTTCCTCATGGTGTTGTACTTGAACAGAAGAGGCATCAAGAGGTGGCTCAATAACATTAGAGAGGCCTGCCGGGATCAAATGGAGGTATATCATTACAGATATGAACAGGACTCCGATCCCAGGTTAGCAAACGTTGCCGTTTAAGCGGAACCCGCTGACCTCATCTCCTTGAACTGTTTGATGAAACACTATGACAATGAAACTGGAGTTTGTGGCTTTTAAGTCCATGTATGTTAGCTTTAAGACAAGCATACTTAAAAGTTAACAAAAATAAATTTCAGCAGATATACACTTTTGAAAACTTTAAGTTTTGGAAAAATGGATATGTAATTTCAGTAACTCATCTTGCATTGGTGGGTGTGTCTTTTTCTTTCTTTCTTTTTTTTTATCTGATAAAATTTGTGATGGGAATGCCATTACAAAGGGCTGGGTTTTTGCTGGTTACAAAAGCCATTGAGATGAATGGGAATGCTAACGGGTAGCTTTCTCCAGGTATTACAGATCTCATTGCAAGCAATAGAAGGTCACACCTCATGTTTCAAAACTGTGATGTAAATGGAAGCCTATTGGCTATTTTCAAAAGATCCTTGGCCAGAAATTTGTATTTCAATAGGAAAATGCATCAATACAGCAAAGAAAACAGGGCTCATTAAGCGATTTCATCGCTTTAAGTGTTAATTTGTATTAGATGTTATGGAATGAAAGCAGTTTAACTGTATATACATTTATCGGTTTCAAAAAAAAAAAATACTAATACATAAATAACAATTTCAAATAATAAGTGGTGGATATATGTAACACTCCTTGCTTTCTTCAATGCATTAAATTATTACATCAAACAGTCAAATAATACAAATCTGGGTAAATGTAAGCAAAAATATACAATAACTTCCCTTATAATGCTGAAAACGGGCATTAAAGTATTTAATGAAATAGGTAAATGGTCAGCTTTTGTGACATGATTTGAAAATGTTTAAATGCATTAGGATGAATGTATATGCACAAACATTACATGCACTACCTGGAAGACTGCTTGAATTTTGATTTTTTTTACCCTATATAACCTTGTATACAGTGCCAAGACACTCTTGGTCTAGAGTAAGAGAATGAGAAGATGAGTCCTTTTTTTTTCTGCATTAGATTCACGTTTGAATCTAGACCTTTGTTTGTATTTATGCATATGGAGATCTGACTGTACAAATATGTGCAATTCTAACCTTCATCAACTGTTTGCATATTTTGAATGACTGTTATGCAGCCCAGATAACCTTGTGATGAAATATCAATATAGAGCAGTGACATAATACAATTTTATAAATAAATGACTTGCATCCTCAATAAAATTCAAGATGTCCTCATTGACTACTCTTTTTGTTATTTATGGGTCCAATTTCTTTCTTTTTTTTTTTTTTTTACAGTGCTTCTTGTGCTTCATTTTGTTTTTTAAACAAAAAAATCTGGATTTTCTTATTGACAGTAGCAAATAAAGGCAACAGAATGAGGAAATCCAGGCTGAAAGGAAATCAGTTATTTCCTATACAAGCACATTTTGAGGCATCATTTGATTGCAGTGAAGCAACTGGCAGTTTCTTACAGTAAGTGGGATATCATTGAACACTTTCAAATACTGTTTGTGTACACTCAATTTTTCCTCTCAACCTTTTTCTCTTTAAATAATCTACTATGAGGATATCTCTCCCCAGTACTGATGATAGTTGGAGACAATTTGCTGCTAATAAAAGAACAGAGGCATGACTGAAGACAAATCTGTGACATAATTATAGCAGAGCTGGGATTAATTCCATCAGGGTCATAACTATAAGAGGGCAAGCTGATGTCCTATAAATCCTGAGTCTCGCCCCCGAGCCTGCTTTATTTGCCCAGGTTTAATTACTAGGTTCCTTATGATTGGGTGTTTGATTTTAAACACAAGGTTAGTTGTGTAGCAGCACAACCCCTGATACAAATCCTGTAGGTACTGAGAAGAAAACAAATGTCCTGTGCAAACCTATTTGCCTCCAGTTAGCCCAAATAATTTTTTTATTATAAAGTTTGTTATTGATGTTCCCTGCAATGCTTCTTATGCTTCATTTACCTGTAATGGTTTCTGTATTCCGCTGAATACAAATATTTGAGAGGCCAAAGTGATTTTAGGCTTTGGTTCTCAGTTTGTGGGAGTCTTTTCTAGTTCTCAATTCTCTGTTCGAATATTGTGTGAGTATTGACTATAGACACAAGAACAAATGAGGTTTTTATTCAGTTTCTTCTCATGTGTTCTCATTTGTATGACACAATTTTGAGTAAACAGGACTTAAATTATGGCCTGTTTTTCACATAAAGCAATCGAATGAACTCAAAAGGCTTGAATAATGCATATAAACCATATGGACTACTTTTATGTGCACTTCGGAGTTTGACAGTTAAAATCATTGATCTTCTCATTCTTGTGTTTCACCACTGAAAACATCAACATTCTGGGGAAATAGCAATAATATGTTATTAACTTTGGATATGTCCCTGCGCTTTCAGGGGTAGTATTTCATTATTTTCAGAATACAAACTCAGAATAGAGTTTTGAGGTTTCACAAAACTAGTGATGCTGACGCTGGCCAAGAAAGCTGCAGGTGTCCATATGTGCTGATGGCAACAGTTCAGGCCTTAGATGAAAGAAGGAAAGAATACCCTCTGCCTCAGAATCTTTCATCTCTTACAGTATATTCAGCTCCTCACAATAGCAAAGATTTTTTCTGTTTCTCACCTACATGAACATATTAATTGTACATGACCTACTCTACACCCCAGTCTCTCAGCGTCTCAGCAGAGTTAGTCACTCTCCATGTGTGAAGAATTAGGCCTCTGACTCAGAGTCCATTGCCCCTGTAAGCCTGAGTGAAATTCAAAATGACTTTGTCCAATTCACCGCCTTTCTAAAATTGAGGAAACGGTCAAATATTTATGCCGACCACAGCAAAAAAGAAAAAGAGCAAGGGATAAAGAATGAAACCCATTGAAATAGGCTATTTTCTCTCATAATGGCCAGCCATAGTCTTTTGTGCTCCTCTGGTCTTATGCCAACTCATTCTCTAGTGCTGGGACAACCAGCCATTACTATTCTATATTATCTTTTACACACCAGGAATACATTAGCATAGTGCCAGCCAAGCAGCTAGACCTATTTTCAATAGATTTCAGAAGTTTTTTTTTTTTTTTTTTAGAAGTTTGCATTCAGAAGCGATTGACTTATGTGAAACTGGCAAAAACTATCCCAATATATTGTAATTTCTCTCTCTTTAATAAATGTATGACATTAATAAATGGATTTTATAATGAACAGTGTTTTATTTACAGTAAGTGCAGTGATTTAAATGGTTAAAAACAATCTTGTACTTCTCCAGAGAAACAAAGAGTTATATTATTAGCATGATCTCCCTTAAGTACTTACTAATTAATGTCTGGGATGTCTGTGCATTTGGGATTGTGAAGATACAGACACATTATTTTAAAATGATTGTTTTCATCACTCTAATTGAGACTCGTTAAAATCTCAATTAGGATGACTTAATCTCAATTAGTAAGAAAATGACAAAATGACAAAATGTTTTTCTTCATGAGAGGAAATGTCCACTTGGCAAAACAATCATTCAATCAGCAATCGTGAGAAAAAAAGCAGCTTTCAAAGAAGATATATTTGATGATTTTGAGAGTCATTGAAGACAGAGGTCAGCTGCTGTCTCACTGGTGCTTCTATCAGAAAAATCAAGGTGTCTCACAATACATCACTGCAGCCAACTCTCAATATTTTAAATAATCATGGCAGGAGAAAAGCTTATCTTTATCTGATGAAAATGATCATTGTTAACCTCTGCTGACCTCTTAAATTCCAGATCCTACAAACCAAACACATTTTCTTGTTAATAGGAGCTCTATCTCTCATGTCTTTTTGAGTTTGGAGTGATCATTATACCTTGCTCTGAGGACAAGCATTGTTGTGTTTACTCTAAGGTCATTAACCCTTACCCTCATGAGATCAGAACAGCTTGGGGTTAATTAGAGCAAAAATCATCCACACAGACTAGACCTGATTGTTTCTGTCTCAGAATTGTCTTATAAAGACAGACACATTAGTCAATTTGTCAATGTTGTCTTTATTTAGAGAAAATTAGGTTTTTCAGGGAGTCATTAGGTTGTTTATGAGTGTGTGTTTTGTCTTTTGGATTTCTTTATACAGTATTAGGTGTCCAAGTCCAAAAAGTGGTCATTCTGTTAACTGTTTATCTCACCAGTGGCAGATTGAAAACATTAGCTCATCTGCAAAAGCTGTGTAAACTCAAATCACCTCAAATTAATACATTTGATCAATCCAATATACAGTAACCTCAGTCTGGGAAGCCCAAATCCCTTAAAAGCTTTGATTAATGAATGAAGTCCTGATGTGTTATCAAAGCTAATTATACAGTTCCTTAAGCATTTAAAATGTGGGTCATGAAGATGAAAACAAACATTTTAAAATGGCTTTTATTTTATTTTACTCACCAAATTAAGACAGATGTCTATGGTGATGTGTTTTACTATATACTTATGATTCTCAAATGAAACTGTGCCTACAGGAATCCCAAACTAATTGCATTTAAAATAAATGAGAAAGTTTTGGGATTGATGTCAGTTAAAACTTGTGTTGAAACAGCTTCATTGAAGTGTGCAGTCTCTTCAAGCCATGCTTGATGATGTTCTATTGCAAGTCTATGACTCCTCCACCTGAACTTTAATGTAATTTCCAATCAAAACACATTACACACTGCATGACATTGAGTCACAGACAGATATTTAGCATTCCTAAATATCTCAGGGGCATCAGTGGCGAATCTGTGCTTCACTCTGATCGTGTCTCTGATAATACACAGCTGTCACTCACATGAACGAGTGCCAATTTGCCTCTGATTTGGGGCTTTTGTCAGTGATTTCCACAAAACTGTTGGCGCGTGAGAATCGGGGCTAAAATCATGCAGTGTGTACCCAACATAAGTCATTCTGTCAATCTGTTTTAAGTTTTTTGGCCAGTGTTAAACTGAAAACTAAAATACATTAAGAAAATTATTTCATGAGTTCGCCTGCCCATCCAGCCTTGATGGTTAATGGTAACGAACTTGGGTTTTGCTTAAACGAACAGCTAAAATCCCTTATACATAGAAAGCTGATTATGTTATGAAAGCAAATTAAGTTTCCTTAAGCATTTTTTAAAATGGCTAAAAACAGCTTTTTAAATATTACCCTCCAAATTAAGACAGATGTCAATGGTGATTTGTTTTACTCTAGTAGCACTGTTTTACTCTCGCACATCTGGTATCTCCTAAAGCATGCAGGAGTTTGTCTTATGTTTTATAACATTTGTTAAGTTTCATATTTCATGTTTTAGGTTTTTGTACTTGGATGGGTTAAATGCAGAGCACAAATTCGAGTATGGGTTACATCACATCACTTGACTTTTACAGCACTGTGTATTATAACCAATCACACATGATTCTGTTGAGCTTATGAATGCAATGACCAATCAGAGGCATTCAGGTAAGTCATTGCTGAAACGCCGCTGTTTTGTTCATGCTGCATTCTCTAGCGAATTCTCTTGCAGATGTGCGTACGAAAGTAAGATATTCATTTCACAGCTTCAGTAACTATAATAGGAGTTTTCGAGAGTGCTTGACCTCGCTAGACTGAAGTGAAAATGTTCTTTGCTCTCTTTCTGTACAACAAAAGTGTAATAATTACATATAACAACATACAACAATTTTTTATTAAATATAACTATAAAAAATATTTTATTTCATGACACCTATATTTGGTGGGCTACTTAAGTAAAAAGACAGGTTTTTATGTGTAGTTAACAGATTACATTATTAGGCTACTTTGCCCATGCATCGTCCATTATAAATCAACAATCTATAAAGGTGCAAAATGCATTTACTTAGACATATTTGAGAATCGAGATATGATTAACACGTTTGGGAATATTTCTAATAAAAAGCAAAAAAGACAAAAACATAAGCCTATATCAGTTAGGGTACAGTGCTATTGTGGCTGCTGTGTGTCACATGACAAGCATGTCAAAGCCCCTCCCCCCCTTCACTAATACCTCCTCAAAAGAAAGAGTGCATGATGCCCAACACTACAATATAAAATTATTTGTCAAGTAATTTAAACAAGATGAAACATTCATTTGAATTGAAATTGTTATAGCTTACTTCTAGAGATTGCAGTGATACATGAAAAATTACTGAATGGTGAAATGACTGAAAAATGACTGAACCCCCAACCTCCCTCCCCACCGCCCCTGCTTTGCATTATACCTCTGGAGGTTTTTATTGTATTAACACAAAACTAAACAGACTAATTAGTGACACTTAAGGTAATTAGTTATACCATCATTAATCTCACATTAATGAAGTAAAAATCACTAATGAATGTATTTTCTCTCAAGACTATTTGATACAGTACCAGAGGTTCTTTCCAGTTTAATAACACCTCTGGAGGAAACATTGGCCAATATATTGCCCAAAATGTTCTCAAGTTCACAATCAGGATTCACAGTGAAACAGAACTGTGAAGCAAAAACAAAAACTGTGGTTTGTTATCCACAAAGCTCTACAACACGCTTTTATATATGTGTTAATGATCATTTACACAATCACTGTAATATGTTAAATGTATATTTTCACTGGTATATTTCTGGTTGAATGTCATAAGGGCTGATGACTTCAAATAACACAGATGTTAAAGGTGATTTGTAAAGCACAGACTGTTTGTGACCGTTTCTCGCAGGTATTTGGTTTCTCACCCACTAAAAGCAAAGCACGCTGCAAGGAAACGGAGTTGTAAAAAAGGACAGCCATGCAAAACGGCAACAACTCCATCATTCAGCCTACAGGATTTTACATTGTTGGAATGAGCTCAATGCCTTACAGTAATAACTATGTTATGTTCCTCACTGTGCTTTAAGTGATCACAGTTGTGCAATATCTTTCTGATCTCCATCATTTTCTATGACCACCGTCTTCATGTGCCAAAGTTCATGGCCGTTGGTAATCTGGGTTTGGTTGATATTGTTATCAGCACCTCTCTTGTGCCTTCCATGATCAAGACTTACATTGTTCTAGATAATTTTGTGTCATTCTAACTGTGCCTTGTGCAAATGTATACACTTACTATGCTTTTTTATTCCTTGAACCATTTTCCTTATGTATTCTCTCTTATGATAGGTTCATTGTGATCTGTTTCCCTTTAAGACAAGAGTTTATTAACACAAACACCAGAATGGCTTATATAATCAGTGCAGTTTGGTCTTTTTGTATGGTTATAGTTCTCTACAGCACTTCATCCATCCCAAAACTGTTATTTTGTGGCTCTCTTGAGGTCCACGGCTATTTTTTGTGATTACACTAATGTTTTAAGACTTGCTTGTGGTGATACGACATTCCAGAGGAACTTTGTCACTGCTTTAACTATACTCTTTATTACTGGACCTTTGATTTTTATTTTCTTGACCTACATGGGTATACTGAGTGCTGTATTCAGAATGAAAAATAATCAGAGCCGTTATAAGGCGCTGGCCACTTGCACAGAGCACCTCATATTAGTGGCCCTTTTCTTCATTCCTATTGTAATCATCTTCTGTCTTGAATTTTATGAAATTATTAGGAGCCCAAATGTAGGTTTGGTGTGCTTGTCTTTCACGTCCCTCCTCACACCCTGCATGAATCCCATCCTCTACTCACTGAAAACTAAAGAGATTCGAAACAGGATTCATTCATTGTTAATGCAGAGATTGTCTGTTTATCCTCTAAGAAATGTACATTAACATAGCTTTGGTTTGAATGTAAAGTGCTTGGAGGCTTTCTGCATACTTCTGTGATGATATTATACTGTGTTCATATTAAAATGCATTTTTTTTCAATAATATCTACAAATCTACATTTGATCTTCAGTTAACTTGTAAATACTAATATGCTGGAGTTCATATTTTAATCATATTTACAGATGCAATGATTTCACAGCAAAGCAAGCCTTTTTTTCCTATACTTATAAAGGGCACACACACACACACACACACACACACATATATAGATGCCCTCCAAAAGTATTGGCACAGTAAAGACAAAATTGCTTTGTTTGCTGTGGAGTCAAGA
>SCHK01438430.1:0-12414 GCA_004124795.1 Poropuntius huangchuchieni
TTGCTAAGTGTTATGGTATTTTGAATGATTGCTAGGGTTATGCTAAGTGTTTATTTGGGTATTGCTATGGTGATTCTGAGTGTTAGGGTGTTTTGAATGATTGCTAGGATGTTGCTAAGTGTTTGGTAGTGTATTGTAGGTGGTTTCCAAGGTTTTGATAAACATGAGGGTGTTTTAATACTTGTTAGGATATTGCTATGTGTTTGATAAGGTGTTGCTAAGCATTGTGGATTTTGAATGATTGCTGGGGGTGGGTTTCAACATATTTGCTAAGGTGTTCTGTCTGGTTACTTAGGCATTGCTAATTGTTTTTTAGGGTCTTGTGTGTGGTTGCTAGGGTGTTACTAAGTGTTAGTGTATTTTGAATGATTGCTAGGGTGTTGCTAATTGTTTGATAGGATGCAGTTGGTGGTGTTGCTAAGTGTTATGGTATTTGGAATGATTGCTAGGGTTATGCTAAGTGTTTGTTAGGGTCTTGCATGTGGTTGCTAGGGTGTTGCCAAGGGTTAGAGTATTTTGAATAATTGCTAGGATGTTGCTAAGTGTTTGTTAGGGTGTTGTGGGTGGTTGCCAGGGCATTACGTTCGTTAGGGTATTTTGCTAAGTGGATGTTAGAGATGAGTCACACACTGAAGTTTAATATTTAGGGTTAAGGATGAGAATAAACCCCTAACCACAAGTGTGTGCACTAATAATAGTGACAGTTGCCTTAGTAAGCATTACGAATCCAGTGTCTTGTTTGGGGGTTTGACGTACAATCAGGTACCACATTGTACAATGGTCAGTAAAATCCAGCTAACACCTCTCAGCCATCTTTCAGACCTCGCTGAGGCTCTACAAGCGAAGATGATCAAAGGAAACGCCTCAGAGATCTAGCCTGTAGTGTTTACAGAACACAGAGGAATAATGCCATCACTGAGGGCTCATTAGGGTTCAACATGCTTCTGACCCAGATCAAAGACCCAGCGTGTGGCTGTACTGGGCTGTTTACGATCTTCAGCTCTTTACAGCCAGAATGAGTCGAAGAAGAGGTCTCAAGAGGCGTAAACACTCGGGCAGACACTAAAATGCACCTCTTTAATAACGACCAAACTCTTGCTGCAGCTCTTTGTACGTCCCAGAATCCTCCTGGGAGTGCGGCCTGTCCCGTAAAGCAGCAAGCTGCAAGAGCTCATTAGTTTAAGGCAGGCCTGTAAGTGCATTAAATAATTCACCTTCTACATTTCCCACCTCACATCCTTCTTTCTCCCTGACTCCTTTTTATTAGGTCATGTCATTCATTTGCTTTTCAGAGGCGGCTGCCTTCGTCCTTTCTTATTTTTCTCTGCTTGTGAGCTTTTGGACTTTCATCAATCTTTGAGAGCTTTTTAAAGGTATTCAAGCATACCACGAGTCAGGGAAACAGTGGGCTCATCTAACATACATGAGCTGAGGTGAGCAGGGCATGTAAGGAAACGTGTGCGTGTGACAGGAAAAGAAATTAAATGGGAAAAATATGGCCAAAACATACTATAACTCATAATTTAGCTCGATTTCATACGTCATTGTGCTTTGAAATTAATTGTTTTAGAATGCAACTCATAATGCAACAGACGTTTGCACTATATTCTATAAAAACTGCCACAAGTAATGCTATATGAAAATTAGGACAAGTGGTATTTTTGTTGGGTGATTTTTAAGTTATGACAGATGACATTTCCCAACAAGTTTCGCATTGGGGTCAGTTGGCCATACAAATTTGCCACTTTGACTTGTTTTAAAGTTTTTTGGCTGAAAAAAAAGTCAAAATTTGCTATTTTTAAAACTTTTGACCTGAATAATACATACAGTATGCTGGCACAGAGATTAAATTATCTGTATTGTGTTGAAGCGCATTTCCGAAGTCACAATTTAGAGAAAATGTTAAATTAGCTATATTACTATACTATATATAGCTATATTAGCTCCATTAGCAATATTAGCTGTCCCCAAAAATGACTTGAAACACATGACAAAATAAGGCATAACAAACAAAAACCGATTTTTCACAATCGATCATTTATTGACATCATAAAACAGCATTTCCAGTTGTGTTTGGCCCTGTGATTGACACTGCTAAGACTTCAAATACACAAATACAATCTTCCTCGTTCTCGTACATAAATGAAATCACTGTGACCGTTATGAAGATAGTTTGCGTATCTGAGAGTTTAACATGTCCATCTGTAACAGTCCCTCATGTTCACACACCACACACACACGGAGTACATATATGTCTTCACCCCGTCTAACACACGGCCACTGGGACACAGATAAATAAACATCTAATATAACACGTCTCTGATAAATCAACAATATAAATCTCGACCTCTGAATCATGATAAATGTGGAAAAATAAACCAAAGAACAAAACGAAATGTCCAAAACTAGATTTATCTTCTCTTTTAATGAGAACCAAGATAAAATATTTGCTTTTAGAGTAGTTGTTCTTTTGGCATCCGTTCCATTTGCTCTAGGCGATTCCTTTGTACATACAGAATATAAACAATACAGTGTTTGATCAGAGGGGGATGTAATGTTTCTCTAGAAGTCATAACGCGGGTGACACACCTGCCCTCAGGAACAACAGCATGGAAACACAACCTTTATTACGTGTGTTTGTGTAACAGGGATCCACTGTAACAGCGCGTCAAGTATTCCATTCAAAATAAACACATGCGCACACGCCACATAGGAAGGGATATCCTGGAACCAGCACATGTAAAGGACACACGCACTCTGACCGTCCATTTAACTCACGAACACACACGGCACACATATACACACTTCTGACCGTCTCTGCATCAGTGTTATTACTGGTTCGTATGACACACAGCTACTAGAATCTCAAGATTGTATGTTTCGGGACATGTTTCAGGAAGCACCGTGGTTTGATGAAACCGCTGCGTCAATCACCAGCTTCACTCTGACAGCAGCTTGAAAAGGTTTCTCATTGGTCCACTTGTACTGTGGTATGAAACTGACCAATGGGAGTGCTGGAGGGGGCGGGGTTTTAGGGTGAGCGGCACCACTACTGTACAGAAGCCGGTGGAAATTCTAGCACAGAAACAAGGAAGAAATAGGAAGGGAAAAACAATGAGAGTGAAGCAGTGTGGAAAAGTTCACACTGATAACCGTGTCGATTAGAGTTGGGCAGATCCACATCTGAGAACCGATAAAAAGGTCAGAGGGGGGTGGGAAAGGCATTCCAGGACAGAAGAAGAGTTTCGGTGGGTGTGTTTAAGGGCTGTGGTTCATGCATGACTCTCGGACAGAGGTTTTGTCGGTGGTGAGTGTTCGGAGTGTCTCAGAGGGTGCGGGGAATGATGGTGAAAGGTAAGATGGGACAGCTGGCCTCCAGCTCCAGGGCAGTGAGGAAGCATTCGGTCGCGGCGGCATCGTTGCCCTGCGCTTGCAGCACTTCTCCCAGACTGTTCCACACGTCATGGGCCGTGCTGTTCACCTGCACTGCGTCACGCAAGATCTTCTCCGCAAGACTGTACCTTTGCAGCTGATGCAATATCAGACCCTAAAAAAAACCAGACAGAGAGAGACAAATCAAAAGAGAAAGAAATACAGATGCCAGGAAATATAAGACTCTACTGAATTTTAATTTTAAAATTGCACACATCTTTTAGCTTCAAATCGGACTCAAATCGTTTTAAGTTCATTAATTAGTAAGGTATTAATGGCCCTTTAAGAAAAGGTATAATTATATGATATGATAACGTTATATTGAATGATCAAAATATTGATTAGTAACCACCGATCTATAATAGACAACTACATAATAGATATATAATATAATAGAGTAATTTATATAGATCAGTGTTTGGTACCAATTTTTATAGAAAAACTGAAAAAACAAACAAAAAAGTGCTCTGTCTGTTGATTTTGATACAAATGTACTGTAATTAGAAATATTATATATTACAATATTAATAATATTGTATTATTAATTATAGTTGATATAAATCAGTGGTTTTTGAAAATGGAGATTGGTTGAAAAAGCAGTTGGGAAAATATTTTAGATATTTTTATATATGAAATATTTCTAATAACTGCTTATTTTATATATTATTAGAATGATTCCTTAAGGATCATGTAACACTGAAGACTAGTGAAATGGGTATTAGCTGCTGAAAATTCAGTTTTGCCATCACAGGAATAAATTACTATTATTAAATAAATTTTAAATATATTAAACTGAAAAAACAAATACTATATTACTATTTTTATTGTATTATTCAAACGCTTAATGCATCTTTAATTAAAGTAAATTAAATTAAACATTTTAATTGAATTCTGATATTATGTTTTACACAGTTTCTGTACAACAAATACACATTGTTCTTCATATTTGGTTTGTCAAATGTATCAAAATGATCACAGACCTCTGTGTTTCCATAAAACAATTCTATAAGAATACAGTTATCTGTTGTGTTTGTTTTGACAATGTCATAAAATCTGGTCTGAATGCACAATGTGGTATTTCTAACATACTCTTTATAGTACAAAGATAAAAAAATAAGCCGACATCAAACAAAGGGTTAACGTAGTGTGAACAGCCCTGAGAGTTCAGATGCAGTCCACTGTCCTGCTGTTAGAACAGTGTCAGACACATAAACAGACACGCACACACACAAAAGAAGGTCAGAGAGGGAGAGATTTGACAGAGACATGGGCAATACTTCCTCCTGCTGCTGTCTACTACATGGGAGTTCCTTTATAAGACATGACATTTCTGCTTACTATTAAGACACACACAGCCGGAGACAGCAGTGCGCACACACACACACACACACACACACACGTCCTCTGACAAGTCTCCACATCCTGGACTTATTGTCTGCTAAATACTGACACGGGATGATATCTCGCCTCTCTCCTCCATCTCAGTGTGACGATCACACAAACACTCAACCAAACGTTCCCACAAGAAGAGTAAAGCCTGAAATCAACTGCATTGCGGGGAGCAATAAACATAAGAAGTGTAAAACTGCAAAAGGGTTTCAGTTAGTGGATAAACAGCATGTGCTCACCAGTCTCTGCATGGTCTTGACGTGGGTGGGGCTGATGGACAGCGCCTCCTCATACCAGCGCTTGGCCTCGTCCACGTTCCCCCGCAGCTCCGCCACCTGACCCTTCATAAACAACACGTTATGGGACATTGGGAACAGGTTGGCTGCTTCCTGCGTACACGCTGTTGCCTCTGCCGCCTTTCCCATTCCAATATACACCTCCGCTGTGGAAAGACAGAGAGAGAGAGAAAATAAGCGATAAAGAGAAATCAGTGGAAGAAGCATTGCTGGGGTTTATTTCTTATCCGGAGTCACACAGAAAATGTGATTCTCAGACAGACTGTCAGCTACATCATCAGGCTTCAAACCGTTTCAGAGAGAGAGAGACTGATGGGAGATTAACGTTGGAGGGGTGTCCTCCCTCTTCAGCCAACAAACTCCAGGGAAAGTGACTACTAAGCATGTTTACTCTTGACACCTTTCTCACCCTGCCAAGTCCTGCTAAGGTTCCCTCACTTGGCTCAGTGACAGTCAAGCTGGTTAAAGAATAATTAGTCTTAGTAACAGAGTTGATTGTCTTTTCTGAGACAAATGCTTTTCTAATTTTAGTATCAAAATTTTGTGCTGTTTTATTATCATTTATATACCATTATAATGTTTATTAATATTCTGACTGTTTTTTTTTAAATCCTCAGTTTATTTCAATAAAATTTTTTTTAGTTTTTTTTAGTTAATTTTAAGTTATTTTCTTTTCTTTTATTTCATTAATTCAGTTTACTTTTTATAGTTTGTTT
Source organism: Poropuntius huangchuchieni (assembly GCA_004124795.1). NCBI lineage: Eukaryota > Metazoa > Chordata > Actinopteri > Cypriniformes > Cyprinidae > Poropuntius > Poropuntius huangchuchieni. The sequence continues at coordinate 5,834 of SCHK01438430.1, forward strand.
CTATTTATTTTAAACAACAAAAACTAATTTTAATAGTATCTGCATTTCTAAACTAATTGTTTGAATGAATGATTCAATGATCATTTCATAAAGACAGTGAATAGTTCTAGCAAACAACAGTAATACTGTTCCTGAAAAAATTAGCCATTTTGAACAAATCGTTTGAGTGAATGATTCAGTGACTTGTTCATTAAGACGGTTCAAGTTTTATATTTAAAGTATCATTTCTTTCTCAAAATTATTTAATAATTAAATATACAAAATTGTATTTTAACACTGTAATTGTAATTGTCATGTAAATGCATTCAGGCCACCTCCTGAACTGCATTAAACAGTGTAAATACAAGATGCAGCTTCTGTGTCACATCGACAGAGCACAGATGACTTTTGTTGATCCTGGTTTAATTTGATTACTAGCAGCCCTGTGATGTCTCACTATTCTAATTAAATTTAGTCTTTAAAATGAATTTGACATAAAAGATGCATAGCATATAAAATTGCTTTAATAAAGGTAAAAAAATACCCCTGGAAATCAATTTAAGGCGGCAAATATCATTTCTGTCACTGCTATGATCTAACCAACGCAGCATTTGAAAACATGTGGAGTCAGCTATCCACAGCAGGCCTAAACCAACCATGGTACCAGCAGAAAAACGCTCACACACCCCTAATTACTGTACATTCATGCTGTTCTTATCAGTACTTATTTGGCCTGGGAATCAGACCCATGACCTTTGAGCTGCTAGCAGAACTTTCCTAAACTGCATTGCATTTAATTCAACCACATTCACAAGTAACCACAATTGCTTGTCTATTGGTAAATGCTGATTGTAGACAGAGCAAAAGCCTCCAGATGGGAAATTTGATCCTGCTGGATATGGTTTTCCTAATGTATTTGCTTGGACAAAGGATGCTATTAATAACAAGCTAGGTTTACAAAGCTGTGAGGAATAAGCTGTCCATATTTAAACATGGTGTTCTATTACAGTTTGTTTAGAACTTAAGCTATATTTTATTGCAAGATTACAGAATATGCCGTTTATTAAATCCGTACCCGAACAATGTAACAATCGAATATGGGCTTGACTTATGTCAACAGGATGCAAATTAGGGCTGTGGGTGAGGTCTGTACCTGCATGCAGCCAGATCTGGGCAAGGGTCATCCAAGGGNAAATATGGGCTTGACTTATGTTAACAGGATGCAAATTAGGGCTGTGGGTGAGGTCTATACCTGCATGCAGCCAGATCTGGGCAAGGGTCATCCAAGGGTGGAGGGGTCCCTGTTTCGGAGCACTGCTTTGAAGGGAAGAGGCCACCTCAGAGAGTGCCTGCTCTACTCGTGACGCTGCTATGGAGGTGGCGTGGACGGAACCTGTGGTGGAAACATAGACAGTTGGCAACGACACATACATAGGAACTTCTCTACATATATCCACAACACTGCAGATATTAGCAGTCATGCCTTACAGTGAAAACTTTGATCTAGAATTTTGTTCATATACACATGAAGGCCAAATAGCAGTTGATCACAGCTAATCCCTGTTCTCAACAGCGCTATTATTGTCAACTAAAAGTAGTATTAAAAACAAAACTTTTAGAAATTGTTAATTAAATTAAAGCTAATTAATTAAAATGAAAAATTGTAAAGAATTAACTGTTGCCTTGGCAACAAAGTAAAATAAAAAGACATACTAAAATGACTAAAACAGAAAATGAAATAAAAATAATTGAAAGCTAAAAAAATTAAAACTAATAAAAAAAAACATTAAGCGCAACAAAATTACAAAAAAAAAAAGAAAAAACAAAAGGCAGCACTGATAGCTTTGTGGGCAGCACCATTGCGCTATGGGCGTCCCGAGTTTGAATCATGACTCGAGGACCTTTCCCAATCTCGCCCCTCTCTCTATCCCACTTTGCTTCCTGTCAGCTTTGATCTGTCCTATCATAACAAAAATGAATCTAAAAAAACAAACAAACCTAAAATTAAAACTGAAAAAAAACCTAAAAAAATGCTAAAACTACAAAATTCAAAAGATTATTAAACACTTGTTCTTAAGCGTTACAGTTTTTCTATTCTAATGTACAAGTATAAAAAAATAATACTAGTCATTTTTAATCTCTAGACAATTTAATGTGAGAGAATTTTAGGACATGCAAGGGTAAAGACACCATGACAAGATCCAACAACCTGTAGTCAACTCTTAGAATTTCCAAAAGGTGGCCAAAACTTTAACAAGCACACTTACACATACCACTTAATCACAGACAGCATAAGATTATTAATAGTGAATAAATGAAGCTCTGCACATTTGCTGCTACTTTCCACAAATTAACCAAATTGCTGGCTGCGACATGTAAATCACATTTCATATCAGAGCAACTGATCAACGCAAATGAGGCTATTTTCCTGTCTGCTCAGCTTGAATAAGAGTGCGTTTAAAATTACATTCTAAACTCATTTAAAATTCACAAATCTTTTCAAATAATTCACTAAAAAGATCACACTTAAAAGAACAATGAATTCAAAAAGTGAATATTCATAATTTTCAGTGAATAACAGCTATTTATGTCTGTTCTTCACACATTATAAGCCATTTGAATATAGTCCATAAATCATATGGACCACTTTTATGATATTTTTATAGATTTTTGCATCCTTTTTAAAGCTTCAGTGCTCTAACTTCCATTCTTTGTAACTGCATGGAAAAGGTGATTTGTACAATCTTCAAAATTTCTCTTTTTGTGTTCCACAGAAGAAACTACACTACCATTCAAATGTTTGGAGTCAGTCAAAAAATACAGTAAAGACGGTAATATCGTGAAATTTAATTACCATTTAAAATAAGAGTTTTCCATTTAAATATACATTATAAAATGTAATTTACTCCTACAATGACAATTCTGAATTTTTAGCAGCCAGAAGCAAATCCTGTAGTGGAAGTAATTTGGGTTTGTAAATGACCGAGCCTTCAGTTCTGGGTGAGCTATTCCTTTACCAGTTTTACCAATAAATTCCAGATTTGGCCTCAGTTCCTTTTCAATTTGCTAGACTCAGGAGATGAACTGCAGAGAATGAACTGAAGACACCACATCAGTTTCCTGAACTGGGTGAACTGAAATGAAATTGCCCCCTGCAGTTCAGCGATCACAGAGTCCCTATTTGTCTGGACGTGCGGCTGCCCGGCAGAGCTGTGGTCAGGGCATCAGTGTGGTCATTAAAGTCTCTGTCGGGGTTCAGAGGAACATATTAGGATCCTCAAGAGCCTCTATGAGTCATAGGCTGGACTTTATCGACCAGATCAGCGGGACATAAAACACATTCGGGCTGAAATCGATCCCTGTACATCTCAGTTTCTTTCTCTTTAGCAATGAGCCTGTTGAGTATCCATAGCTGCTGCTCCTATGTTTAGCGTTTCTATGGTGACAGTGAACAAAGCCATGGATCACAGGACCAAACAGTGAGAATCTGACCCTTATCTGTACTGAGTTTAAAAGGCTTCCAGGGGATCTCTTCATGAATGTCCTATATCAAGCATTTAAAAAAAAAAAAAAAAAACACTCGTGGAGGCCACAAGAATGAACTTTAAACCGTGAACCAGAACATTTAATACACAAGCAAAGTAGCAAACAGTTATTTACTGCTGTTCTAGGTTTTACCAATATAACAATCATCTCTATTTAAAGGTGGACAGTTCATTCAAAAATGAAAATTTGGTCATGTTTCTTAATCTCATGTTGTTTTGAACCTTTATGACCTTTATGACAGTTTTCATTTTAGTCACATTTCCTGAGACAACATGTTGTCGCATGCATTAATATACCACCGTTTAAGACTTTGGGGTCAGTAGAATTATGCTTTTTAAAAGAAATGAACACTTTTATTCAGCAATGATGCATGAAATTGATAAAAAGCGAGTAAATAAACTTATTACAAAAGAATTCTATTTCAAATAAATGCTGTTCTATTAATCAATGTATTACTTTATTTCACAATATGCTTGTTTTTACTGTATTTTGTTCAAAAATACAAATTTTAATACAAATAACAAATTCTATTATTTGACTTAATAAAACTTGGAAAATAAATTACTTTTATGGTGCGTTTTTGTAATTTTGGAACTTGGCAACATCGGTCTGCATTTTCACTGTGTGGAAGAGCAGCCTGGACATTGTGCTCAACTTCTCAATTTGTGTTTTACACAAAAAAAAAAAGAAAAGAAAAAAAGTCATATAGATTGGAACAACATGAGCAAAAGATCCTAAATTATTCATTTAAGTGTGAACTATCCGTAAGTCTCTATTAGGGCTGGACGATATGACCTAAAATCAAAATCTCGATTAATTGGACATTTTATCTCGATTAATGAATGATTATTTTATTTATTTATTTATTTATTTCCCCTTTATAGTTCACTGACAAGGTTTGTACTGTAAATATGCTTAACTATTAAAGGTGGAATATTTTTCAAGTGAAAGAGTGCTTTTCTTTGTGATTTTAAAATAACTGAAGGAAACAAACTATTTATGTTAATTTATTGAATATTTCAAACAATTGAAATCACAGCTCACATCTCTTGAAATGAAAACGTCTTATGAAAAAAAAAAAGAGTCACATTTCAGTTTTCATGTAAAAAAAAAAAAAAAAGGGGGAAACTCTGGGAAAAAATGCGACTGGGATAGTTTTGGCCTTGTTTTGAATAACAATCAGGCTTGTTTTGTTTTGTAGACCTGGCAACCCTGGGGAAACAGGATTGAAAAATTGAAATAACTGATGTGGGAAAATTACATCGGGCAGAGGATCTGGACTTTGGTTTCGATTATTTTTCGATTAATCATCCAGCCCTAGTATCTATTTTACTTTTTTTTTTATACAAACTACTGAAGTAGGGGAAGCCATCAGGCCATTGATGGGTCAAAGAGCTGCCATCACTCTGTAGGGTTAAGGTTGATGACAAGTACTTTCTAAAGTGCCAACAGCTTAACATCTCTTTTAAGCACATGCGTGTGCACACGCAAACTCAAACAGACTCCCATGATGCATCAGACCAGCCTGCAGAAAGAGCGTGACCATGGAGTTCCATGCTAGGAGTGGGAAAGCATCATCACACGCAATCACACACACACACACAAAAAGCAATACATTTTTAAAGAGACAGTACTTTCTTCACCAGAACCTACTGTAAATATACAGAAAGTCTTTAGTTTGTAAAGCAACTCCCCTTTTTGGCGTTTCTAGAAGCTTGTGATAACAGCACATGTCAGAAGTTAAATACAGGGGACATAATTTCCCAGTTACTTTACACTGAATTTTTACAAGCTATGACTGTTTCCAGATACTGTGTCCATTGCATTTGGCCGTAAATGAGCACCTCTCAGCACGATCATGACACTAGCGATCCCGTCCTCTTAAACGTTTCATCGCTCTGTTAACAGAGCCTGGACTTTAGAAACAGCTGCTAAATGTGAGACACTAAAGGAAATTAGAGCTCATGATCTACGGTCTAGAGACCTGGGTGCTATTCCATCAGATACCACACACCCAATTTATATCAAGTGACCCTAATGACAAATAATCAATATTTAAATAAAAACTTTTAAAATAATTACAGGATCAGTAAAAGTCCCTTTAAATGTGCCTGATTTCACTCAGGTTTCAAATAAAATGAAACAATAATCTTAAACTGGGATTAAACTGTGGACTGTCAAATGGAATTAAAAGAGCTTAAGTCTAATTTTGGATTAATGGTTAAAAAATTAGAGCACATTTTAGAAAAGGTCACTGCTCTTCTGAGGCACCAAATGATTTAGATTAATTTTTAAATCACGGAACACTTTTATAGGGCTTTTGTGATAACAAGAAACAGGTAGCATGTATATTTACATACACAGTACTGTTCATAAGTTTGGGGTCGGTAAGATTTTGATAAAGAAATTAATTTTTTGTTGTTTAAATTCATTAAAAGTGACAGTAAACACATTTATTAAGACTTTGCCATATCATTAATAATAATAACCAATTGTATCATTAAAACTAATATGAAGTCAGAATCCAAACACTGCTAAAAGTACCCATAAATATTTGGCTTTAAGTAGCAGTATGCGTTAAACCCTGTTTGAAAGGCCTGGAGGAACAATACTGTCTCTTTAATTATTAAGAACCGAGGCCAAATGAGTGCATTTACGTCTCTCTCCAACACAAAGAGGCCTGGGACACAAAACGCCAGGAGAGGACACACAATAAGAGGGCAAAACAAAAGGTAAGAGGCAATGAGTCCATTGAACACATTATGCTGGAGTGTGTCGGAGTGTCTTAACAGACAGGTGGTGGGTGCACTCTGCCAAGGGGGAGAAGGCCAGCGAGGCAATGAAGCAGATGTGTGTGTGTGTGTTTGTGTATAGAGGCAGAGCAGTAACAGCAAGAGCTACTTACAAACCCCAATAAAGGAGTCAAAACCATGAAAGAAAGCATCTGGAAGGTTGCCTTGGAAACCAAAAAGAACAACAAAAAGGGGGCAATTACTCATAAAAATCTGGAACAAAAACAACAACAACAACCACCACAACAACAGAACGTTTACAAA
>SCHK01438430.1:21172-33956 GCA_004124795.1 Poropuntius huangchuchieni
TACTTCTAACTCGTCTAATTGAAGATGCCAGCAGCAGATATGTACCCATCTATCCCAGCTGCTACAGCAAACACAAACATTCTCATTAGAGTGGGCACTGTGGCATGCCTCTAAATGTCTAAACACTGCCTGCCACTGTGTGTGTGCAAGTGTATGTGTGTGTGTGTGTGAATGCTGTGCAAAAGAACATGGAATCATCTGACTGGTTCTTTGATCTGAGAATAGGCTCCTTGTCATTCTCTGATTGGCTGCTGATAACTATATCAACTCAGTATAGTCAAAAAAACCCAACAAAGCTATATCTAACTACATGCTCGGGAGGTTAGATAAAGTGTGACAGTGACTGTGAGTGTGTTAGACTCACATGAAGTTCTCAGGGTATTCGCTGAGGGCCATCTCGATGATGTTGAGAGCATCGTGGTAGTGTTTTTGAGCTGACAGCAGCAGGGCCAGCAGGTGCAGCGAATGAACATCATCGCCCTGCAGCTGTAACGCCTGTCGTACATAACCGAGAGCCTCTGGAATCTGACACACACACACACAAGATGCTTTTATTAGATTATTGTTTAAACAGACCGAGAAAGAAATGAGAAGGAAAAATAACAGACTAACATCTGGGGAGAGAGACAAAATAAAGTTCCCATACTGTAATAAGAAGAGTGAGATGTTGTTAGGGTTGGGTGATAAATCAATATTGATATTTATTGATAATAATACGTTTATTACAGCATATTAATTAATTAATATCATACAACCAAGATATTTTTTTCATCCAGGTTTTAATTCATACAATATACAAGTTATGTACTGCTTTGCTTTAAATTAATTGTTATATTTGTATTTGATTGTTATATTTTAATTTGATTACATTTTAAAAGATAAAATAAACTGTTAAAAGTTTTATTAGAATTCATTTCATTTTTGATTATACATTTGTATGAAATCATAAACTGAACTCAGGAAAATTAAAATGGGGCCCTAAATGAAAAGGTAGCTTAATATGTGGAATTTTTTAGTAAACAAGAAGAATATTTGATTACATTCATTCTTGAGGTCTAACAAACATGAGGAGCGCATGGCCTTCTTCATAAATGGTATAAAATAAATATTGTGATAATATTTTTGGCCATACTGCCTGCCCTAGAATTTAGGAGGAGAGAAATTAGCCACATGAAAAATGCTTAAAGGCATCACATAAGAGCAAGTTGGGAGAAGACCATCATCTGAGAGTGAGATGTTTTCATTCTCACTACCTGTGTGTAAGCAGCAGATGTTGATTCTCCTACCTGTCGAGATACAGCCAGCTGCAGCGCCAGGTAGAAAACAGCTAGGTGATCAGTGGGGGACAGACTCTGTGCCCTGAGAGAGAGAGAGAAACAGTGAGTTTCATCAGTGTGCACAGTATGCAACTGTGTGTGAGAGAGAGAAATTTAGGACAGTCAGAAAATCACCTCTGGAAAGCGCTCAGCGCTTTTTTCTGATACTCTTCTTGCATTCCTCGAAGAGATGCTGTAAAGACAGATGACAGATGTGAGAAGATGGTAAGGACAAGATATACCAAGACCTCAGACACCTTAATGTTAACAGAGGGAAGAAAATGTATAGAGTATTACAGAGTGATTATTAAATTATATAATTGTCATTACAGAGTGTGTTATATAAGAAAAGAGAGAGGTTATAAAGTATACATTTATAAAAAGGTATAGAGCATGTTATAGAATGCAGAGAAAGCATCTTAAGCATTATAAAGGCACTGCATTGAAGTGTGTTATATAAGAGCAGAGGAAGGGAAAAGGACAAATCAATTACAGAAACAGTACAGAACAGTGTGTTTCCTCACAAGGGGGCAGGGGAAAAACTTCCACGTGGGCCACAGGATGAATAAAAATATTCAATAATATTTGTAAAAATTAATGAAAACTTCGCTAATAAATGCTTCCCCATTAAAAAAGCTGAAATAATATTTATCCCCCAATAACTAATATTTTTATAGTAAAACATGCAGAATCAGAATCTTGAATCTAACAGAATCTCAAAATGAATTGTGTTTAATTAATTTATTACATAAAAAAGCAGCAGTGTCATAATTATAGCAGAAATACCGGAAGAAGTATCTGGAGGGGGGCTTTGAACAGTGTTAGACAATCAAAAAGGCTGAGAACCACCATCATAAAATATGAAGGAACAAATAAAGCATTATAAAAGATTAAATATATATCTCTGAAAAGTACATGGTGTGTTACTGAGGGTGGACAAAACATGGAACATTATATTCTTGGATTAAAGAAATACTATACTTTGTTATAAAGGACAGAAGATGGGTAAAGAGTATTTTACACAATTATAACAATTACACAGAGGTAACTGAGCAAATTTTAAGGTTAAAGAAATAATATAGATATACAGAGAGGTACAGAGTGAGTGATTCAGAATAGACAGTGTATAAAATATAAATGGATTACAGAAAGGGTATAGAGTATGTTATAGAGGACAAAAGGTTATATTATTATATATTGATAATGGAGTGGTTCATTAAGTGCATTGGTGTGTTAGAGTGTAGAGAAAGGGTATACAGCACTATAAAGGAATTAAGGAGACAATACAGACTGTTATAGAGAGGTACAGAGTGTGTTATTATAGAAGACAAAAACAGGGTGTGAAATATTATTGTAGGGAAGGTATATAGAGTGTGTTACAGAGGATAGAGTAAAGATTATAGTCTTATAAGGGTGTTGAAATGGAAAAAACAGTGCGTTCTATTGCAGGTATGCTTACCATCTGTGGCTCTTAGGCTGTAGACAAGACCGATAGCTAGATAGCCTTTGGACCTGAATTCAGCCGCCTTCTCACCCATATCAATCACTATTTTAGCAAAGCGCTCACCTTCTTCCAGCTAAAACACACAAATACACACCCCATGTCATCACCATCTCACTGTTTGTGGACGGTCTATCAGTAATGGATTTACAGAGTCGTAAACAGGTCAGGGTCAGCTCTCCGGTTGAGCCTGTGCATATTTCTCATGATTCCTCTTTTATTACCCAGTGCAGGTTTCCAATACACAGCTTGACGGCCAGCAGAGGAATGGTGGGATCATCCGGCTTTAGTCTTATGCACTCCTTCAGTACCTTCACTGCTCGAGCCGACTACACACACAAACACCAAGATGACAGTCATTACTAGCAGAGTATTACTAGTAGATATTTCTATATATCTATATATATATATATATATAGAAACCTTTTTCAAAAATCTTCAAACATTTTATAGACTCCACAAATATATATATTTATAAATATAAATAGGAGAATATAAGTGAGTTTTATTTTAAATTTATATAAAATAAATTATTACATAATTAATTTTCATTTCACTAAAATTACAACTTTAAAATTGCCTTATATTTCTAGGTTTTCCATTACTATGGCATCTCTGAGGTACACTGAATGCAGAAAATGGAACGCTAACCTTCCCAGCAGCCATTAGAGAAAGTGCGAGCTGGAACCAGAGATGAAACTCCTCAAAGGCAAACTTCATGGCTCTTTCGAGACACTGTGGAGGGGAGACATTAAGATAACCTCTGATAAGAATTGAGAACATTAATTATGACCCCCAACAGACACACACACAAAGGTCAAACACAGAGCCAGGCCATGTCTCCTGCTGAAGATTACCCAGAGTGCCACAGGCATTCAGTGTGTCTCTGAGGCTTTACAGTTAATCACACTAGCAGCTTAGCAGAGAGCAATTCATTGAACAATTAGATCTATATAACAAACACACACACACACACACACACACGACCCTGCAGAGAGCACACACAATAAATATGACAGGCTCCTGGGGCCCTGTGATTGCACAACCATAAAATCCTTGAATATAAAAGACACAGCAAAAGTTATGCTGAGTCCAACATTAGCAACAACAGCATGATCAACAGATGGAGATGGAAGAGAAAAATCTGCACAGGTACACTAATGAAAACATCACACTACAAACCAACACACACACACACACTCCAAAAATGCTTTTTTTTTTTTGCCTGTTCTGTCCTAAATAGACCAGGCTTCTGTAAACAAACACTGAGGCTTGTCCGTGGCAAAAATAAAACGTTAAGTAGAAAGTTATTAATAATGCAGTTTAATTTGTGCAGACTTGAGCTCTAATATTGAATCTGGGTTAGTTCTGAATATAAAAAAGCAATATAATAGCATGAAATCATATATTATACTGTAAATAATTGAAGCAGTATTCTGGTACATGTCCACAAACTCACATGCACACTGTTATAACCTCCAGACCAGACAAAGACACAGAGGGAGTGCAGTCTAGAGCGCAGGTCTGGTCTTGTTACAACAGCAACCACTGCAGGAGGTTTAACTCGTCCCACGGAGGGAGGGAGTATTTCTGAATGTTCCCATGAGTGTGGGCAGGACCTTACCTCTGAGAGCATCTCATACTGTCCGCGTCGGCCGAGTGCAATGGTCAGCAGGTCATACACCAGTGAGGCGCTCTGGAGGCTGATGATTCGGTCATTATTGTGTTCGGGGATTCGACTCAACACGGCATCTCTGTTAGCCTATGATAAATACAGATGTTAATACACAGATTCCCCAGAACACACAAGATTACACTAAAGTACTGTTCAAAAGTTTGGGATTTTTTTTTCAATGTTTTTGAAATAAATCTCCTTATTTGATCAAAAACATAGTAAAAAAACTACATTGTGAAACATATTTATAATAAAATTAAAATAACCTTTTTCTGTTTTAATATATTTTATATATCTCTGTAATGGCAAAGCTGAATTTTTTAATAGCCTATACTCCAGTCTTCAGAAATCATTCTAATATGCTGATTTGTTCCTCAAAGAAAAAAATAAATAAATAAATCTCTTATAATAATCATAAGAGTTTAAAGTTGAAGAGAGTTATTTTTGTCTTATTATTTTTTGTGGAAACAGTTTTACTTGTTTTTTTTGTTTTTTTTTACAGGATTCTTTGATGTTTAGAAAGTTAAAACATATAAATCTTTTGTAACATTATAAATATCTTTACTTGCATTTTTGATTAATTTAACGTGTCCATGATCAATAAAATTATTACATTTCAAACAAAAATTGAACAGAACTGTAGTATGCTAGTGCAATCAATAACAGACACTACTACTAACATTAAACAGCTTCATTTGAGGTCACTTTGCAGCAGTAAAAACCTATTTCTATGAAATAAAACACTGTTTGATCACACTGTGCATAAGTATAAACCCATTATGATTGAACATACTCACTCCCAGAGATGTTGAATGGTAAGTTTAAAGAAAACTAAAGAAAAAAGCCACATGAGCAAGAGATCTATTAAGACTTTCTGCTAAGTTCAAGCTAAAGGCATCTCTGATTCTCCAGCTCTGCTTTCAGTACCATTATGATTTTGCCTTTCATGCCAAAAACCCAGCAACGTCAGACCATGCTGACTTCATTTACATGTTCTCCTGTTCTGATGGTTAAACCACAGCAGTTCAGAGGGTCACCAAATCTTTACTGCTACTTACCATGGACTCGCTGATTAACAATAAGAGTAAGGCCTCCTCTGTGTTCTCCTGTGGACAAAACAAACTAGAAAGAGAGAGAAAGGCCATCAGGAATTTTTCTATCCATGACATCATGAACACAGCGACATGAAACAAACGTCCAGGATTCTGATCAATTAATTCCCCCCCCCTTTTTTAATTTTCATGCTACATCGTAAAAATAAATGAACAATTTTGAAAAATATACATGAAACAGCTGTGCCAATTGCCAAAATTCCAGTGTTTCTGTAGTATTACGTACATACTTTTACAGCATTTATTATTATTTTGAATTAGATTATCTACTTTTCTCCTGAGTAGATGCGTGGGCGGCGGCTGAGGGCGTAGTCCTTAGTGTGAGGGGTGTGTCTGAGCGGGTCGTCCAGGGGGGAGTGGTTAGGGGGGTCTTCTAGTGGGTTCCAGTAACTCTGTTCACACATGCCCCTCAGCAGAATCTCTGCAAGCTGCCTGGCGATAGTCTAAACACACACACACACACACACACACACACACACATATATATATATATATATATATATATATACACATATAAATAAACACACCGTATACCTCCATATTCTAGACCTGTGGTTCTCAACCAGGGGCCGGGGCCTTTAAAATCCTTTAAATTACGCCATAAACACACACAACTCACCATACGCAGGTTCTGAGTGGTTCTGGTCTCAACGGCTCGAAGAATCTCTCGGAAGCGGCCGACACCACGAGTCAGGTTACTGCAGCAGCGGGAAATGGAGAGAAAAGAGATCCATTAATCACCTCTAGAAAGCTGAAAAAAAAAGCTGATGGCTGACATCAACAAATTTCTCATCGACTCCATACAAACTTTCTTACACAAACACATGGAAAACACGCGCGCACACACACCCTCAGGACCGGTCAGACCTCTGGCATGATTTAATGAGCTCTAGCATCAAGCAGTCAAACTAAAGCAGTTACTTATCAGTGGACAGGAAGTTGTCAGGGCCTGTAGGGCACATTGATTACAGGAGTTCTGGATACAGTGCAAGTCACAATTAGCACCTATATGAACGCTGCACCTGTGAATGTGTTAGCACCTGTCAGCGACTGCGGTCAATATCCTCAGACTGCGATATTCCCACAGCCTTTTTACAAACTGACAGCACACAAAAGCACACCATGAATGGACACGTGCGTAAAAGACCAGAGAATATAGCTTCGGGCTGTGGAGGTGTGAAGCGTTGCAGAGATGCACGTGAATGCAGGAAGAAGCACAGTACAGTAGTTGTGTTGAGAGAGACAGAAGTGTCGAAACAGGGATGAGAGAGAAACAGAGCTAACAAATAAAACTCAATTCAATCATCAGTTTAAACAATCACATGGATTCAGCCAATTTTAAACCTATGAGTGTCTATTGTTTCCAAGTGCTGCACTTGCTAAAATCACAGTTTCACTGTTCACAACTGTGTGCCCTGAAACATCATTTTAAAGTGTGGAATTGCTTTTATGAAACACATAATTTCCTCTATTTTTACATTTAGATTTCCTTCAATGTTATCAAACACTCACTTAAAGTTAATCTTTAAAACACTAATAACTTAATAACAATACAAATCTCAAAATTAATATCTGTTTCATAGAGTGTATTATAATGTTGTGATCAGCCATATGAAAAAATTTCGGCAGCAATTTTAATACTTTTAAAATTACTCTACAGAGTTCAGGCTGAGGACTGAACATTTGTTATCCTGTAGGAAATGCAAGTTGTGTGAGGTTTAAAGACATTGCTTTCAATCATTTATGAGCCTAACAGATACATTACCCACAATGCACCGCTGCAGCGGTCATATTTCACACAGATGCATTTCAAGCACTGACAGATGCCCCACCTGCATCCATATGGAAGATCCCTACCCAACCACACACTCAATGCACAAATAAATAATGACGGAGAGTCTCACAGTGGCGTGTGTAAGGCCAACACACGTTTCACGCAAATACTGCAAATCGCAAAAAAAGATGACAACAGCATAGAGATTAATAAATGAATGGGACATAAGAGGGTCAACTTGTCTCTTTCATCCTTCCCATGTCTTTCCTTTCCCTACTACAACAGTATGATCACTGAATAGACTGCATACTAGATCTGTTACTCTATCTCTCTACAATTAGCAGATCTGTCAGAGTAAACAAAGTCAAATTTCAGCTGACTGGAGATTTATCCACCTATGAGATTCCCAGAAAATGCATAAACTGATAAAATGTGATACAGTTGGCAGGGTCTGCTATAGTTATACTACCATTCAAAAGTTTGGTTTCAGTAAGATTTTTAAAAGAAGTACCTTATGTAAAATTGAATGCAGTGTATTCATGCAGCCTTCATGTTGAGAGTGTGCCCATGATGCTTTAAAGGCTCATAGGCAGCTAGCTATGTTTTGGCTTTTGTGTGAAGCTGCTACAGTAAAAGCATGGCACTACTCTACATGAAGAGAGTGTAGGGATACGTACGAGTAGTCGTCAAACACACAGCTCCATGGTGCGGAGGCCGTGGTGCAGGGGGAGAGTGTGGCATCAGAACACACATAAATAACATGAAACGCACAGACATGCACAGGCTGAGAACTACAGAGGATCAATTAAGTATTTGGGGAAAAAAAATAAAGGCACACAGACAGACAGAGAATTAGTGAGCAGACAGAAAGCTCAGCAGATTCCAAGACCACTCACTGAAGCACGTGTCTGAGGGAAAGAGGAGTGATGAGAGAAAACAATAGATGTATGAACAGAGGGAATGATAAATGAATGGATACCGCTGTCTCAGGTGTTTCTAAAGGAAGCCTGTTTGGGCTGTCAGTCATAATTGAGTGTTGTGCTACGGACAGAGCTGAACCGTATATTGACATTTATATATGCAACATATTTGAGATGATTTCATTTTATCAAAAAAAAAAAAGTGAGTGTGTCACTAATCTAGTTTTTCAAAACCTTGTTAAAGTGGGTTAGATTCATTTGTTTGAATCAATTCAAACTGTCAGCATCAATGATTTATTTCTAAATTTGAATTTGAAATAATTTTTTTGGAATCACTATTTAGAATATATTGTCACTGCCAAAAATACATTAATTTAAAAATGCAGTAAAACCAAGAACATTGTGAAAGTTAAATACTATTTAAAATAACGTTTTTAAAATGTAATTTATTAAAATTCTTATTATTATTAATGATTTTTGGATTAATTGATCAAAAGTTCAAAAGCATTTATTTGAAATGGAAATCTTTTGTAACATTATGAATGTCTTTATGTCATTTATGATCAATTTAATGCATGCTTGCTGAATGAAATTATTAATTTCTTTCTATTAATTTCTTTTCCTGTATTATTTCTTGCAGTAATCAAATTTGCAAATTTGTCTGTTTGTTCAAAATAATGTTCTTTTTATTTTATTTTTTTTAAACATACAGCAAATATTGTCAAGACAAATACGGAAATATATATATTCAGCTATATCGCCCAGCCCTAGTTCCTAAAAATATAAACACACAAATACTCACCCATTTTTGAAATGAATAACATGAGCCCTCTGAAGTCCTGTCTCCAGGAAGTAGCCAAGTTCCTGTTCCTGTGTGACTGGACCGGGCTTTGGACTACGGTTCTGAATGCCAGCACTAAGAGCCTAAAACAGGACACAAGTCACCAAATATCTGTCATCTGTCAATCATAACTGAAACAAGCTCAAACTCTTTCCTGATCACTTCCTGCTAGCTATTCAGCAAATACAGACCAAATGTCTTCAAAAGAAACACAGAGTCAGACTGTTTACTATATTTACCCGGGGAACACTTTAGAGAGGACGGCGGTTAGCAGGGCACGAGTTTCTACCATGAAGGTCAAATGTAAAACTTCGGCTTCACCTAAAAATGCAGCGTCAACACTGCAGCAGAACACAAGCTCTGCCGTTCTCCTCTCTTGCTATCATTCACTCTCTCTCTCTACGCTCCCTCCCTTCTCCACCAACGCTAAATCACAAGCAGTAAATACTGAACACTGTGCAGGGGAATGAATCTGGGCACTACATTTCCAACAAAGAGAATCAGTGGTGTGAAAACCATCTAACAGAAACAGAGACTCATCTTACTCTGCAAGAAAATGAACTTTGACCTGTAAAAAGCTTTAATTGTGATTTAAAGTTCACAGGTGGGACAGGAAGAGATTAGTCTCACGGATGGCTGACTCTCTGCAGCAGTACTGTGCAAATAACTTGATGTATATTTTAATGTCTATGAGAATGTGACTGAAAAATTTAAAAAAGGAGGGAAAAAAACAACTGTAGTGAATGAATATTTGGAAATACCTTTTCTACCTCCTGAAGATAGAGAAGGGCGATGTCTCCAGACTTCTCATAACAAGTGATTATCTCCTGGTCTCTGTCTGCATTACGATTGGACAGTGATGGGGATGCCATGGGCGCTTTCTCCAGACATAGACCTTTGAACAAACAGCAGAGAGAAAAGATGGCTTACACATGCCAAGAGCTAGAAAGGCACACAGAGTTGTCCTAGTGCTCTGCCACATTCAGAAAGATGTTAATGACTTATGACAGCTCATTTTAATAAAGATAATCTGAAGTGTGAAAAAGACCTAACTTGTTTCTTTTTAGAGATGTGGTATAGCCGTACAATAAAAGAATCATTGTGAAGAAGTACCATCATGAATTAAGTAAATTTAAAACAAAAACAAATATGTATAAAAAGAGTTTAGAAAGCAAAAGTCTCTAAGTGACATTTGAAATATTTGTATATATTTACATGTATATATATTTATATTCATATAACTTATATATAAACTTTTTTTTTTTTCTGAAATATATACATGCAGTTGCATGTATTTATATATACATAATAAATATACACAGTACACAAAGATGTGTTATGTAAACAAAAACTTATATCGCATAGAGAACCCAATACTATTACAGTATTATGAGGATATACATATACTATATACAGATATTATGAGGACATTCTATTAATTCTTAAAGGGTCAAACTGAACACAATACGCTTCGTTCACATAATTCGAGTTTGTTTCCTTTGTTCTGGCTGGACAGAGGAAGTGAGACACTGAAATATACATGTGTGAGAAAATCAAAGCTTTAAATGTTTTAGCACGAGCTGATGTCTGTTCCACTGCCGTATCTCCTTGCCTCGTCTGGGTCAGCTGAGAGCCAAGTAATGCGGTAAAGATACAAGCGCGGTTCCTTAGAGATGTCACACAATCTGTGTCCAATCTCTGTCTACTGGCTTCAGCTTCCTAAGTCACATCTTAAATCCCTCATAGCATGAGGAAAACAGTCCAGACTCAGTGCTCAGGTGGCTGTTAAACATGATGAGAGTTGTTTGTTTGGCTGCTGTTAGTATTGGGTTCTCCATTCAGATAAAGTTTTCATGACAGAATGGCAATGTGACAGGAAACAGAAACTGTAGCCCTCCTAACTACTTTTCAAACTGCTTCAATAATAGATAACTGCTTATAAACAGATATCACAGGACGAAGAAAACCGGTCTGGTACAGAGTCACAAAATGATTCCCAAATGAAAACGGAGCCGAATAATCCATCACAAACAAGACGAGGCCCTGATTAAAAGTGCCCTGTGTAAGACAGGAGGAGACCGAGAGTGGACTGATTGGCATAAAATATTAGTGAACGGTTTTAAGTCACCTACACTATTGTTTAAAGGTATAGAGGGTCAGTAAGACTGGGAAAGAAGAAAAAAAAAAAAAGATTACTTCTACTTTAGCAAAGATGCATTAAATTGATAGCAAAGACTTTAACATAGTTACAAAGCTTATCCATTGGTAGTAATCAGAAATGTTTCTTCAGCACTGTCTTGAAAAACCTGGATATGTGAGGCAGCTTAATTTTAAAAGTGTGATTTACGGTCCAGGAAAAATGTCATGTAAATTAATAAAACCTTACAATGAATATACGTGTTACTAGTTATGCAAGGCTCTAAAATATTTTATAATGTAAAATGAGTAATAAAAAAATAAAACTTCAGGAAACCTTACAGAAACCAGAAGTGGCCAAAGATTAAAATAAGTTTTGAAACTATAAAAATTGTTATGGACAATGGGGAGCCTTGGACTTAAAATAGTTGAGATCCATGGTCATATGGGCACAGAAATGACACACTCTAGCTTTAAGGACAAGCTTAATTCTGTGACAAAGGAAGGCATAGGGATTTTCTAAGTTCTTATTGTTCCACACCAATGCCCAAAGAGAAAAAAGGGGTAAAAAACTGAATGAGAGAGAGGGAGACAGTGCGTACATTCTGTAAATCCCTTTACCTTATATAGACTTGCTACACTGGAGGCCTAAACTTAATCTAGAAGGTCTGAAAAAGGCACATTCACTTCTGTTTGGATACAGATAACAAATTCATCAGAAATCTGTTCCTCTCGACTGCTGCGTTCCTCTAAACACATACATGTCTCTCGACTTACAGGTTTAAAAGCCCGTTATACTACTTAGCTCTAAGACAAGCCCCATTACCGTGACCGGGCTCTTTAATGACCTGCATAACGGCTGCAGTAAATCTGACGCCTCAGGACAGGCAGTGACAAGCAGCTCAAGGCAGCAAGAGGGAGATTTTTATAATTTAGGACGAGGGTTTAATATACACAGGAGACGAGGCAGGAAGCGCCAGTGAGATGACACACACGTGTGTTTATGTGTGGTAGCTGGAGCGTGATGGATGATTGGGGCCGAGGGAGGAAGCTGCCCCCCTGTAAAAGTAGTTGTCAGTCACAGAAATGCTATGAGGCGATTGGATGAGACAGGCTCTGTGCCACCCTGCAGTTTTTCCCCAGAGCCCCACAGTACCGCCGATCTGTCAGAACTCTGATCAAAGACCTCATGCTGCGGTCCTGGCAAACACATTCAGTGTGCTCGGAATTAAAAGTGTGTGTGTTCAGAGCAGAGGATTTAGTAGCAAACACTTTTCTCTGCAGAGCATCACATACGGTGATAAAGCAATGCTGCCACCCAAAGGACAAAATATGAACTGCAGGGATCCATGCATCTCTGCACTATTCTCTGACCAGGCCAGCTTTAAAAAACGTCGCTAAAAATGAAAATGGCATTAAAATGAAAAATAATTTAAAAATGGCCTCTTTTTTATATTTTAAATTAAACAATATACCGTATTGACCCGAATATAAGACAATGTTTTTTTC
>SCHK01438441.1:522-11576 GCA_004124795.1 Poropuntius huangchuchieni
GCGGACGACAGCGTGGAAGACTGTGATAGACACGGTAATGGGCTGCCTAATTAACATTGGAAGAGGACACGGCTAAAGGGGCAAGTTGGACCAAGGGAGGGAGAGAGAGCCAGTGCACTAGCCAACAGCTAAAAGTTGGACACGTAGGAAGTGAGAAAGGAAGTGCTATAATTTCTGAGTCATCTCTTTATGTTAACTTTTTTTTTTTTGGAGGGGGGGTGGGCGGTCCTTTGCTCTAATAGAAGTGGCAGCGCGGGTTATTTATGACGAGCAGTAAAGCCGGCTGCATTTGCATGGCTAATAGTAGGATGTGAAGTAATTTGTGTGAGAGCTAACCTGGGCACCGGGCTGCAGTAACTCAGCCGGCCCTTGACGCGCACACACATACACACAAACGCGCCCTCGTGCCGAGAGCGGCCGGCCCTGCTGCTGCAGTTTGGGTAGAAAAATGACCACACTGCAGTCTGTCTGACTGGAATGGAAATCAATCATAAAGGTAATCCGCAGTCTCTACCTCTTAAAGGCTTTATCAAGTGCTTTCGCTTGGAGGATTCCAAATGAAGCCTGTGGCTATCAGGCCGGCATTGATCTCTCTCTCTCTTCTCTCCTTCCCCTTCTGTTCTCTCTCTCTCTGATCTTTACTGCTTTACCTTTCAAGTTGCTGGGCGCAAAGTACATTAGCAAAATGTTTCAATCTATTCTATTTACTTAGTGCAGAGGAATGGCAGTGCAGCCACTGGGTTTACTTAGCTGTGCATCTGGGACAGAAAATGGGCCACACAAGTTAGCTAAACCTGACAAAAGTGGTTGTTTTTAATACTCCGTCATCTTCTAAAAATGTAGCAAGGTTTGTAGAAAGCAAGGTAAAAGTATTGTAAAAGAGAACCAGGCAAACAGGTTTCAGACCGGAGGCCTGCAAGTTACCGGAAGTTTGCTGTCGGACAGCAAAGTGACCGAGTCTACTGGATGTGTTGGAGGTTTTTTGGTCTAGTCTCTTGTCTCAAGGGTTGACAATCCCTCTTAACATACACACACACAGACATACTCCTCCCCCTTCACCCAAACACTGGCCGCTAAAGCATCTACAAAAGCTGGGGAGGCTATTCATTTGAAAAGAGCAGGGGGAGGAGGAAGAGAAAGAAGAGAGGAAAAAAAAATCGGCTTTTGTTCAGGCCGGATTTTCAAATTGAAGCATTTGACAACAAAGGCAGCAGCAATCAACTTCAAAACCCTGGACGTCTGTTCACCCCGTCTTCCCCCCGCCTTACTCCTCATCGCTTTATTGAGCGAGAGGACCGTGGCGTGATGGGATCTCATCTAGGGCTGGTCTGAAGTTGGTGAGCTTTGACAGGTCTTCGTTGGGGTTTTCTGCTGGATCAGCTCCTGTGTGGATATAGACCTACAGCATAGGTCCAGAGTTCTCGGTCTGGAGAAGAGAGTTCGCATGGGGCTAGACCTTACACCTTCACTGTGTAGTTTCCCATCAAGTCAAATGAGAAGAGAAAGCAGAAGGAACCTCGGCTGGTGAAGTCCGCAGGTCGGTGTCCAGTTGAGGAAGGTCACGAAGTAGTCCTGGACTCAGCATATTACTACTCCTGGTAAAAACAGCTGATAATCAGCAGGTTGCTGGTTTACCACCTTGCAGGTTTGACTTGAAGGGGTAGTTTACCCAAAAACCACATCTCTATTTCATATAGTCATTCCAAACCTTCAGCATATCTTCTTTGGTGTTCTACAGATGGAACGAAGATTTGGAATGGCACAATATTGGTGCATTGCTACTTTTAAAGCATATCTATTTTCATTATAGTGAAAATGTAGGGCATTTTACGACAAGCTAGTGTTGATAAGATTCAAGGTCCATGTGTGCTTTCACTGCAGATGGCACTGCCCACTGGCAGGCTTTGGCCCAGTGTTGGCACAGTACTGACAAGACTGGTGGGCGTATCCCCACCGGTGCTGCTCGGCAGTGTCTGTGCCACAGCGGCCTGCTCTCCTACTCCATAATTCATCCGCTCCCCCTGTTCGGTCATATGGCTAAATGGTGCGTGCCAGCGCCCAGCCTTCACCCAGGGATTTCCAGGTGTCCCTGCCCCTGGATCACGCTGCCTTGCTGCTTGCCAACATTTCTGCGAGGCTCTTGGAGGCGGACTAATAACAATAACCTCATCCTAATCCCGTATCCTCTCCTGTCTCTTCTGTAGCCCTCGCAATCTCCTCTGGAGAGGCTCTGAGTGGGCGGCAGCAACAGTAAAACTGGCTCACGTACAAGTCCTCTTGCTCACCTGAGCTTGACGGCGTGCCAAGCTGTGGCGTGACAGTGTCCGACTTCATACGGGGGCCAGCTGTAGGGAAAAAACAAACTCGAGGCACTTCCGGGGAACGTTTAAGAACCCTGCAAGACTCGAGAAGGTAGAAGGCAATAGCTGATGAAGGAGGAGCAGGGGGAGGGAGGAGGATATGGAAAGGCGGACCCAATCTCCGAAATTACCCCAGCTTGGTATCGACTGGCCAATTATGTGGAGTTCCATTTACAAAAACGTAGCTGTAGCGGCTAACTTTATGGAGACTTTCATTTCGCTCTCCCCCACTACCGACAGCCCCTCCTTCTCTCTCTCTCGTTCTCTTCCTCTCCTTTTTTGTGTGGTGCTTTAATAGGATATTGATCGACAGAAGCAGATTCGATTGGGCTGCCACTGAATTGTGTAATGGGTGCACAAAGCCAAGGTCATAGTGTATAGTCAGGGAAGAGCTAAGGCAGCCCGTTGTCCATTCAATATCACGACCTTTCATCTTCCGAACGGGCACGAGCCTGCACTCAACCCCTTAAATAAATCTGCCAGACGCTCCCAACACAGAAGCCCCATCGGAACTCCTCTGGGCAATTCATACGCCACTTCAGTACACCAGATTACCCTCTTCTACCCATCTTCCAATCTGCTGCACTTGCCCTCTTCACTTCAATCAACAGCATCATCTCGGTGCCTTCCACAAGAAGCTACCAAAGTCATGAGTGTGCATGCATACAGCACTTTAATTCACAGTCACTCCGTAGGGAGCAATCCTGTTAGAGGACTTATGCTAACTGTGGGCTTTGCTGACTGCTGAACTTCTTAGATGGTATTGCCCATTAAGGAAGGAAAGCGGTTGACGCAGGAGGGTGAGATTCTGTCAACTCTCCCGCTGTTCTGCAGAGAGTGGAAGACGAGGTGAAGGTTTTTAAGTTTTTAAGATGCCCCACTCTGGTGATCAGTGGACTATTGTTGTGAAATTACTACATAATTGAAGAACTGGCTCAATTTCACTTCATGAGTGTGAATTTGAATGAATTGGCCACGTCTCAGAACCTTTGATGGATTCTGGAAAATCTATCTATCTAGGCATTTTTAAAACTTTCAAGCAAGCCAACAATCAAAGTTTGTGTGGAGAACTTTTGCGGAAAGGGTAAACTTTGCTAAAATCCTCTTCCTGTTCAACTTCCTTTGGGGCTCAAGAGTAATATGCTCTTTAGACCAACATCGGCAACCCCCTGCCGACTAAGAGCCACTGGACTGTGGAAAGGAGAGAAGAATAAAGAGAACGATAGAAAAAAAGAGAGCAGAACACTTTGATTTGAATTGAACATCCAGCATATGCCACCCAGCATTTGCTTTTCTTCTCAGTGTGTCACAGATGTTAGGATAAAAGCTGATCTCTCCGCAGAGCTGGATCAATTATGCATATTCCTTAATCTTGTTACCATCATACGCCAGGAGTTCTGATGCAGCACAGTACTGGCTGAGTTTTAATATCTCTGTCTTCCTCTCTCTCCTGATACCTTTCATCATTTTCCGCATCCTTTTGCATAGTCTCACACACGCATGCTGGACTCACGTTGACCCGTACGTTTCCTTCCGCCCGTCTGCTGTCACGTCGCCAGAATGTGGTGGCACC
Source organism: Poropuntius huangchuchieni (assembly GCA_004124795.1). NCBI lineage: Eukaryota > Metazoa > Chordata > Actinopteri > Cypriniformes > Cyprinidae > Poropuntius > Poropuntius huangchuchieni. The sequence continues at coordinate 4,456 of SCHK01438441.1, forward strand.
CAAATGTTTGTTCTCTCCAGACGCTGTCTTTGCATTGGCAGGCACTTCGAGGGTTTTTGAAGGCAGACTGCGAGGTGAGACCACGGTGGGCTCTTTGCCCAGGCCCCATGACACCCTCTTCTCCTCTCCTTCGCCCGGGATTAGGTCACGAAGGCGTGTGATCAATGCACCTTTGATCAGAAGGCTCCAGCGAGTGCTGACAGGCGCTTTGGATCGGCTATTGTTAGCGGGTATCGACAGGCACGTATGGATCGCGCTGCGCTCTGTCACTCTCCACCGTGAACGTCTGCAATTTTTAAAGGTCACGTTTTTTACTCCCATCCCATCCTCCCTGCCTCCTCGGGAAAGTCTACTTTTCTTATTCTGCATTCTGCCTTAATCGCTCTATCAATCTGGGAATGACTCGATTGTTTCCTCGTGTTGTGAAAATTCTCGCTATCTTATATTAATAAATTTAAACATTTAACTTCTGAAAAACTGCATTCGCAATAAGAGTACAACCTGTTTACGGAAAACAGCTTCTAAAAGAAACACTGTCTAAAAAAGACTGCACAAAAAAAACTTAGTTTGTACTTTAGAGAGTCCAAGTACTGTCGAACCACACTGCAATGAAGCACTTTCAGCTGACTGCTGCATTTCGCTGGTGTTTCGATTTCTAATGAGTGGAGGGATAGTGGATTCAGCCCATTGTTCTGCAAACAGCGCTGAGAAACCAGAGAAGCTTTCCTCCAGCACACTGGTTAATCACTAGCCTCATCCTACCTTTGGGCTGAATTGAACTAGGGTGCTTCAGATGTTGCGGTTTTATTGTGCTGCTAGTGTGTAACAGGTCTAAAGAAACTTACAGCACTAAATCAAGCAAACGTTTAAGATTGTGACCCTTACACAACACCTCTCATGAAGCTGACATGTTTTTAGTTTCATTATGAAAACTTAGATTTTATTTTATTTGATTAAATAGATTTTACTGCTAAAAGTGATGTTATAACTGTCTTATCAGGAGTTGTAGAGATCTTACTCTGTGAGACTCGCACGAGCTCAGAGACGGTGAAGACACCTGATGTGACGAAACTGTCCTGGAAGCCAAGGTGCCCTGAAAGAAAAAAAAGAAAGAGAAAAACTGTTATTGGAATGAGCATGACAAAATACAGAGGAATGGCAGCGTTTATGTCAACAACACACTCACACGCACACACAGTCCCAGTGGGGAAGGGAATAGGGAGTGTTTAGAGTGACACTGAGGGTAGAGAACATCTGGATTTGGTCCCATGAGTGTCTGCAATACTGTGGGGCAGAGGCTCTTTGCTGTGCGGCGCACACACATACACAAGGAGCTGCATAGGAAAGCATGATTATATATGTGTTTACATATGATGTGTGGTGAAATTTCAGTCTAACACATTCTTTGTGCGGCAGGCTGGGATCGGTTGCCTCTTCCAGCAGACAGACAGACCGCAATTACTGTGTTCATTGTGCTGACTACGGCTGACCCAGGACCTGCCACACATCCTGCGGGCTGCTGCTGTGCTGGAGGAGCCCATATCAGCCTCAGATTCAACCACAGATGACCCCAAACTTACTAACATCCAACATCACAGAATCAAAACATGCAGTCCCATAACGACCTGCTTTTACATATTGTGTGAAAAACTGCTGATATGGCAAGATTAATCATCACAAGAGACTTAATCTTATGATAGAGTACATACAGAATGCAATAGTTAATAGATTGCAACAGTAATGTGGTAGTTGCGAAAGTGAGAACTATACGATAATATTGTGCAAACAAAATAACAAAAAATAAGTTGCACTCAAAAGTCGTTGTTGAGAAAAAACTAATAATTTGTATAGGTGTGTAGATAAAAATTTACGTTAAATACTAGTAAACAATAAACAAAAATGTTTACAAACACTTTAAAGTTTATTTTATTTGTCCTCACTCAACAAAAATGTTTACTGGTATTCATAACAGGAATGAAAAATAAGCATAAAACAAACAAATGATTGCATTATTCATTATAAACAACAATTGTTTTTTAAATAAATGGCAAGCCTAAACTAATTTATTTAGAGTGAAACTGAAACTATATATAAAAAAAAAAACACATTTTTTGAAAACAAAAAAATAGCATTTATATATTAATTATATATTCATTTTTGAATCATTTCAAATGTTCTCGATAATTTCTACTGTGACAAAAAAGCTCGTTTTTATTTAAACATATTACATCCTCAATGACGGCAACAATAACTCGGCAAATGATCAAACTCAACACCAACTCACATTATGTAAATAAATGCAAAACTTAAGAATCTTAAAAGTTTTATTTACAAGACACTGCATTGCTCGCCTAGGTTCCTTCTCAAGAGAAAAAAAATAAAAATAAAATAAATATATATATATATACACACACGTATGTATAGAGAGGGGTGACAACACGGATCTCAAGAAGTGATGTAGCTATTAAACAACTTCCTGCGCTGCTTGGTGGCTGGCGAGCTATAAAACCAACAATAGAAATGAGTTTAGTCTTGACTGGCTGGATCAGGAGACGTATAGCATGTGGACGGGGAGAATAATAAATAATAAAAACAGAGAGAGAGAAGAGAAGGAGAGAGAGAGAGAGAGAGGGACAGAGGGAGGGGTAATATCTACGGCTCATTGCAAGAGAAAGTGCTGACATGAGCTAAAAGACTGCAGACCCGGAGAGCATTCCTGCACAGATGCCCCTGAGATTGAGAAGAAGTGAGATAGAGTTTGTTCAGGGAGGTATCAGAAGGAGGGGAGACGTACGTTAGAGGGCATGCGGCAGGAAGTCAAGGTAGATTACAAAACGACAAAGCGACGAGGACAGTGGACTACAGGGTCGAGAGCGAGAAAGGCAAAAAGTCAAAGTTTCCACACAGCTGTACATACTGTGAAACAACAATAATACCGAGCACAAGTGAGGCACACCATTACTTGGAAAATAGAGGGATGACGCAATGGAGCTGAGGAGGGAGAGAGCGGGCGAGCGAAGGAGCCTTCGTCACTAGAATTCCAGTATAGGGAGCATATGCACCCGGAGTTCACCGAGGGCATTTCCATGAGTGCCTCATATAGGGAGGCAGGGGCGAGGGAAGGGGCAGGGCTTCTATATCTCAACAAGGATAATCACTCCCAGCTGTGTCCACTGTAGCGCCGCACACACATGTAGGGAGGGGCCAGGGTTCGCTTTCACAGCAGCACCGAGACCTCAACAAGCCTCCAGCGCAGCAACAAGAGCGTCGTGTGGAACTACACTGGGCCTCGGGATAAGCAAACCTACACTGTATATCCCTATGCTTTTTATATTCAACGTCAAGACTTTAGGTGAACGTATCAAGGATATTGTGTCAATTTTAGGTGCTTTGGTCATTATCCCACTTTTTAACGAACTTTTTTGCGTCTTTAAATGAGTAAACAAAAATATACAAAAAGATTAAAAAAAATGGGCGGGTCTTGTTTATTGTTGATTAGTAAGTGAAAACGAATTGTGAAAACTTTTACGTACCAGAATGGAGCCATGTGGCGTGAATGAGAGTTAGCAAAACAACGGCTAAATCGCTACTTGTGGAAACCATAGACATATATAGACACCTCATTTGCGACTGTTTCTATGGGCCGCGATACGTAAGCCGTCCGCCATATTGGTGCGGTGTCCTTGACGTCATTCACCATAATAATCACCATAATATTCGAAAGACGCCTCAGTCCTGCACAGAACGGCTCAACGGCTCTGTGCGAACCCAATGGTGAATGACGTCAAAATACCGTTCCAAGATGGCGGCCGCATCTACGTGCCTGGAGCGGTCCAATGGGGCGTCTATGTATGTCTATGGTGGAAACTGCCATCGGCCTTGATGATGTCATCAGAGATGGAAAGTCGTTTAAGAGGCGGAGCACGTTGCTTAAATCTGATTAAGAATTATGAAGTGTGTTTTTTTCCCTAAGAATAACACTCACTGATTAGTGTGAATGTGTATTAAGAAATCAGGAATGAGTAAAAAATTATACTCTATAAAAAAAAGGGGGCAGATCTTGTTTTTAATCGATCTGAAAATGATTTGATTGTGTAAACTGTGTGTTGTGCACCAGAATGGAGCCATGTGTCATGAAAAATAACAGCTAAATTTCGATTGTGGAAACTGCTATCATCTAAGATGGAAAGTTGTTTAAGAGGCGGAGCAAGTTACTTAATTCTGACTACGTGTTTTTGTTCTCAGAATAACAAGCACTGATCAGTATTGTGTATTAAGAAAGCAGGAACGAGTAAAATATGTCATGCGATGAGAAAAAAGGGGCGGTGCTTGATTTTATCCATCAAGAATTGATTAGTAAAAAGTGTGCATTATGAATCAAAATGAAGCCAGATGTGAAAATTAGCTAAAACTGGCTGAATTGCTATTTGTTTATATTATCTAATACAACACACAGCCTTGGCAATGTCTTCAGAGACTAGTAGTTGTTCAAGAGGCTTAAGAAGTTGATGACTGGATAGTAAAGTGTCCGTTACATGCCAGATGTGAGTAAAAAGAGTCAAATTTGATTTTTATTGTCTTTAAATCAAAGTACAGACATTTAATATAGTCTGTCAATTACTCATTTTATCACCAACAACATGTATAACGCACAATAAAAAGAAAAATCTCTTTTCAAATGATCTTAGATGAAGTATCCACAGCTTGACATTTGACATCTATTCATAAACAAGCCTCACAAGAGGCAGTAAACAACTGTTTAACCATTTTTACTAGCTTCTTATCAAATGTCTCACATTCTTTTCCATTTTCTTGCACTCTCCGTTATGGATTTCTCACCTCCCCTCTCTCTTTCTCCTGGGCTTGTAAAGGAGAGGATATCCTCTGGCCTTATCTAATAGTCTGCGGATTGTGCAACGGCTGCCCCGTCCCAGAAAGGCAGCAGCCCGCTTTGTGAAAGTGCACGTAGCATGGAGCACAAGGGTCAAGGTTTACCAGCAAAAACAAACCATGGAAAAAAAATGTTGGTCATGTTTTCCTGCATCGGGGACGAGAGGGAGACAGAAATAAGGGAGAAACAGAGGTGGTGACAGGGAAAAGGTGGAAGTGTGTGATAGCCTCAGGCTACGTCTGACAGTATTTAACAGGCAGTGAAAGGAGTCAGTGGTCTTTAAAGGGATAGCTCACTCTAAATAAAAATTCTGTCATCATTTACTCACCCTCATTTCATTTCAAACCTCTTCAAAAGTCTTTCTTCCATGCAAGCAAATATATGATATTTTTCCTGGCTGCTCTTTTGCATTCTTATGTAGCTCTCAAATGTCACTCTTATGACACAAAAAAAATAAAAAAGATTTGGAAGATTATATTTAGATTTTTAGCAAATAACAACATACATTTCTGCTTCAAAAGACTATATATATATATATATATATATATATTAGTGCTGTGAAACGATTAATCGCGATTAATCGCATCCAAAATAAAAGTTTCTGTTTACATAATGTGTGTGTACTGTGTATATTTATTATGTAAAAAATGTAAAAAACATGTTACGTTTATATATTAAATATATTTATATATGATATAAGATCAAAATATATGCTGTATGTGTGTCTTTTTATATATACATAATAAATATACACAATACACACACATATATTACGTAAACAAAAACTTTTATTTTGGATGCGATTAATTATTTGACAGTGCTAATATACAGTATGTATATATATGCATATATTTGATTAAATGATTAGATAATTTAATAAAAATATTAAATTATTTTTTAATTAATAAAAGAAATAATATGTAAATGTGTATCATATATTATATATTAATATTAATTTAGTTTGTAAATAATTTAATATAAATGTTATATGATATTTATACACAATCTAATATACACACACAAACAAGCTTAAATACGATAACACTGATATATATACAGTATAAATAAATAAATAAATATACACACACACACATAAATAAATAAATAAATAAATAAATAAATACATACATACATACATACATAATTATAACAAAAAACTGTTCTCATTTTTTTTTTTTGGGTGAACTATCCCTTTAAGAATCAGGTCTTCTAGTAAAGTTTGGATACATTGTTTTTAGATCAAAAAGCCACTGATCTGAGACCAGTTTTGTGAATTAAAAAGAATGAAACCTGGGTTCTCAGACTGGATTGGGACTGGCCTGTACTGAAATAATCCGAAGATCATGGACAACAGATACAGATACCAGATGGAGCGAGTTTGTACGGGAGAGAAAATATGAAAAAAAAAAAAAAAAAAAAAAAAAAAGACATTAGCGAAGTGATTATGTGCAGCCTATATCGGCACAACTCAGGGGTGATCTTCAGTTCACGACGAGAGAGAGAGATGAAAAGATAATATCAGCTACATGCAGGATGAGAGAGATGAACACGCTCATCTGTCTGTATCCTCTAATCTGAGTAAACAGGGCGATGTTGGTGTCACACACAAGGGCGTGGAAATAATAGCTCAAGCTTCGCAGCGCACATCTGCGATAATCTTTAAGTTAGGAGGAAAATATGCTTTATAATCCAGTGTTGAGGGACGCGCACATAACGGAGCTCCAGGGGGGTTGAGGGAGGATAAAGTGGGACTTTTCGACATCATTCCCTGTTTAAACTCAAGCAAACAGGCGACTGTTTCCATTCAATCATCGTGTTTATGTTTTCTCAAACTGTAAATCAGTCGACACAGACTGTTTCATTGTCCGCTAATAATTTGTAAACACACACAAAATCAGCGGAATTGCTGCTCTGTGTTTGTTTTAAAAGAGCCCGTTTAGAACAATTCTCCGTCTGCGCTGGAAACATGCCACTTTTCGCACAAGTTTACGCGGACGCAATCCTCTTAAGAGTAATCACCCACCTCTGGCTTATACTAAAACACTCACGCTAATCTTCTCAGAGGAGAGAGCTTCGACGACGTGAAAAATTCGCAAACTAGTTCTTACTATAGATCAACTAGCTATATTCTGGGGATAAAATAATGTAGGCCAGATTCAAATCTGCATTTCCTATACACTATTAAAAATAAAGAACTTTCAGTGAACAGTTCTTGTTAAAGCATATTTCT
>SCHK01438527.1:0-12771 GCA_004124795.1 Poropuntius huangchuchieni
GCCTATTTCCAAAAAAAGTGGAGTGTTCCTTTAATGTGACCGTTAAGAGTCGTTGATATTTAAAATCTATTAGACTTTTTCTTCCTCTACAATAAAATGTAATCACTTCCTAATGGGCCTATTGGAAGCAGCTGTTGTTTTTTGGTTACTAAACCACTGAATTTTAAATGGATGCCACACAGCGAGGAACGAGGAAGCTTCTTGTATTTCCCTTACCTGCTGTTTTGTTATGATCGCAGCTGCCAGCAATGTGAAGACATGGGCCCTCGATCGAGAAGTCTTTCACAACATCATGCGGATGACTGCCGAGGCTCGACACGAGCAATACCGCAACTTCCTGAGGAGGTAATCCAAACTGCTCATCCCTCCCGCTGTTTACTGTGGTGTCCTACCACATAATGTGTAGCCAAGCGTTAGCTTTACCAGGCAACATCAAAGATCAACATTGTGGAGATCAAACAAAGCTAGGTTTTTTTTTTTTGGTGGCATTAGCCATGCTATTGATAATGAAGGTCAGCTTGATGGCCTTCATGGTCTGGTTGAAGTGCCCTCTGTGACCTTGCTTATATAACTATGAGTTTAAATAGCAAACATGAAAGGAGGAAAATGCAATAATTCAATTTGAGGGCTCTTGAAGACATTCTAATAAGAAATGATTGAGAGATATAATCTTATGTAAGATTAAATAAACACAAATGTTCTCCATAACCATCACTTCATTACGATTCGAAGGGGAAGTCTTAAATTGCTTGTATTAGTTTAGCCATATGACAGTCATAGATCAAAACATATATATATATAAAATAAAATAAAAATAAATAAACCAATGTATTTTATAACAGATGAACAGTGAAATGCATAAGAGACAAAAATCTCAAAAGTTATATTCAGAAGATCAGATGATCTTGCATCTGTCCTAACTTGTATTTATTTTATTTTATTATTATTATTATTTTTTTTTAGTGTTTCACTCCTTGCCAGTCTACCTGGGGACAAGCTAACTAAGATTGTGGACTGCTTAGAGGTGGTAAGTAAAACTTTTTAGCATTAATAATAATAAAAAAGAAAACTAACCAGTCCTCTCAGATTCAATATACTCATCTCTAGTGAATACTTGTTTTCAAATGTCTAGATCCAAAGTGACAAAACAGTGTTGATATTACATCTTTCTTCACTCTGGCCCAGTATATTGTTACCATACTTATTTGACTTAGGCTGAACGAAGTGTTCACTCCAATTGAGGGGACGAGTGATTTGTTAAAGATGTTTGTAGCAGCCAGTATATGCTGCTGACTGATTTATTCCATTATACCATGAGGGGCCAAAGTGAGTTTTTCTAAAAGAGTGTGGGCTTTGTCAACTCAATGTCAAATAAGCCTCCTCGTGTTCTTCCATGCTGAAAAAACATCAAGGACATTCTTCTCGATTGTCGGCCCCTGGGGTCGAATGGGAGAATGTCGTTATTCAATCACTCCGATGGAGTTGATTATATTCCCCTCTCTTGGGGTAAGGAAGCAATGTAACCCAATAGTGGCCCAGATGTTTTGGACTGAAACATGCAGATAATGTGGAACTCTATCATTAAACAGTGGGGAATGGAATGTAGACGGGACGCTAGGAGCAGACAAATGTTTTGAGACCCTCAGAGGAGTGTGGCATACCTAGAGAGCTTCTCTAATGAAACAGCAGAGCTCTGTCAGAAAGACAGTTGGGGATGGAGATCACTTGAGAACATGGACCAGAGAAATCAAGACTCTGATGGACAATGTTCTAGAATGGTTAAAAGGTTTCAATGTCATTTGAATCATTCCATTCCACTGTAAATAGAACATCATTTTTGCAAATCACTTGAAAACATTTTTGGTCTCCTATTGAATTTGAGGAATACAGGTCATTGATTTATTATAAAGAAGTTAAACTGTTTTAATGGTTAGTGAAGTGTTACAATACAATTGCTAATGTGAAAACGCAGTCAATGTAGGAGTCACATCTACTTATATCACTGAAGAAGCAGACATGGCGGCCTTCCTGTTGTCTCCCCGGGGGGATCTCTCCGGGAATATGACAGCACTGGCTTGATGGTAAAATCAATATCTAAATGAGTTTTGTCTTGTGTTTCCTGATCAGGAGTATTATAATAAAGGAGACTACATCATCCGGGAGGGAGAAGAAGGAAACACCTTTTACATAATTGCCAACGGAAAGGTAATTTGCGATATATTATTATCAATTTGTTTTGTCAGACTTGGTTATGTGCATTTATTGCATTAGTGTATTATTCTTAACACTGAATTGAATCTTATTTCATTGGGGTTGCTTAAAATGAAATAGAAATGTATTCAAGATGGAGGTTGATGTGTCTTTCCAGTATGATTATTATTGATTTCCTTCTTCCCAGAAACTTTTAGTATTAATATAGTGAATACCCCTTTATCAAGCACTGAGTACAACAAGTACATTTCTAAAGTATTTATTACTGCCCAGTATAGAGGTTATGCTATATACAAAAAAAGTGATTAAACCCACTTAAGGCACCATTTTTCCACTCCACTAATCCTCATGGACTTCACTGCAGATGCTGATCTGGGTCTGTGGGAGGTCGAACGCTTTCAGATAAATCAGTAATTCGACACTGAAGGGGTTAAGAGACAGGACTCTCCACTGGGAAGCAACAGGAACTGTTTAGCATGAGCTAGTCAGGCTTGGATCTCCTGTTGATTTCTGCATCGCTGTCGCTCAAAATAAGGGGGAAGGAAGATGTTTTACTGAGGGGGAGAGAATTTAATTACCGGAAATGATGGTTCTCGTCAGCCCGTCGCCACCATGTCCGAGAGCGTGTTGGGAATTAGGCCATTAGTGCCAGCCACCAAACCAGGCTATCAGAAAGGTCAAGAGGGTCAGCGTGGCTTTCTGGATCATTTTACGGGATTGAGAATGAATCAGAATTCAGCCAACTAACTTCATCTCAACACACATGAAATCTATATAATTATAATTCGATTTTGGACCATAAACCCAAATCCAAAATACAGATCATAACGCATATAGCTGTTCACTTAAACTGATTTGAAACGTAACCTCTGTTTTTCTATGTTGCCCAGATTAAAGTCACGCAGAGCACACAGGATCATGAAGAGCCTCAGATCATCAACACCTTGGGGAAAGGGGATTATTTCGGAGAGAAGGCCCTCATCAGGTGCTGTCCTTCTTCAATCCCCTGCTCAATTCTCATTTCCACACTTTAATCCCGTTTCAATAACCTTTTGGTGTATGAGGACTTTTAGTATTACTGCAGTAACAGAGAGCAACTTTGTCTTGCTGACGTGTATTTGACTTAACAGAATATTATTACAATCAAATCCACAGAACTGTCATTTTAGGAGCCATTTTTAGCTCAGTTTATGTCTAATGCTCTTAATGTGTTCAAACCACAGCGATGATGTCAGATCTGCGAATATAATCGCAGAAGAGGATGGTGTGGAATGCCTTGTCATTGATCGAGAGTGAGTTCCCGTTTCAAGATCACCATAGAGTTGCTTATGATTTTTTGTACTCGCTGACATTAACAATGGTCTTTTCTTAGAACCTTCACTCAGACTGTTGGGACTTTTGATGAGCTTAAAAAGTACCTCCAGAGCTATGTGGAAAATTTAGCACGGGACGATAAGAAGAGAAATGCTAAGTAAGTACTAGTTTCTTTTCATTTAAACAATAATAATCTTCATGACTTTTTGCCTCTTCATTGTGCTCTCAAACTGTGTTTTCAAGTGAGTATAGGCTAAAGGTTGAGATTTACCACCGATCTCCAACTGACAGAATTGAAGAATATTACTCATAAAATTAATAACATGTACTTATACCCATATTGCAGACTTTACTTTTTCAATTCAAGCATTTGAATCCCCAATCCACCTATTTATTCATGGGGTCCAAAAATCTGAGACCACTTCAAATCAGCGGAACAATGGCCATTGTCACAAATTTGCTCATTTAATTATATTCAATTATATTCTTTCAGGAGGTCAGGAAGCTGCACTCCTCCCACCACCCCAGTGTCACATGACATGATAGAGTTGAAAGAGAGAGAGAGCAACTTTGCATCCAATATACCCTTCAGCTGCCTCGAGGTTGTTGCCACACTGGGAGTTGGAGGCTTTGGCAGAGTTGAACTGGTTAGGAGCTTGTTGACAATAATCACACTTCCTCTTCATCATTTAAAACATTCCAACAAAAACCATTTCCATGACTTGAGGAAATAATATGAGCAATAATGACACCAGTTTTGCTCTAGGTGAAAATGAAGAATGAGAATGTAACGTTTGCTCTGAAATGCATCAAGAAACGGCACATCGTGGATAACAGACAGGAAGAACACATTTACTCCGAGAGGAGGATCTTGCTTGAGACGAACTCTTCTTTCATTGTGAAGTATGTTCATCTTAGTAGTAATGCCTGTTTAGTCTTGTGGGTTTTGGGAAATATTGGAACATCTTAAAAATAATGTGATAANTACGAACTCTCCTTTCATTGTGAAGTATGTTCATCTTAGTAGTAATTCCTGTTTAGTCTTGTGAGTTTTGGGAAATATTGGAACATCTTAAAAATAATGTGATAATTGAATTTCACTGCTTTTAAAGAAACACTTAAATCCCTGTAATGGTCACATAATCAAATTAAGAGAGAAGGATCTTAACCACATAAAAGAGAAAAACCATTGGCAGTGAATGTTGTTATCTAATCTATACGTTTTTCACTTAGAATGTACCGCACTTTCAAAGACAACAAGTTTGTGTACATGCTGTTGGAGGCATGTTTGGGTGGAGAGATCTGGAGTCTTCTTAGAGACAGGTTAGCTCCATTTCATGTGGTCAGTGTCCGTTGGTTTAATGCATAAGCTAAACGTGTCTCCGTTTTAATACAGAGGCAGTTTTGATGAATACACTGCCAAGTTCTGTGTGGGCTGCGTAACAGAGGCCTTTGACTACCTCCACAACAATGGCATCATATACAGAGACCTGAAGCCTGAGAATCTCATGCTGGACACAGATGGATACGTCAAGTTGGTAAGCTTCTCTGCCAAGTCAGCAAACTTCACTCGGTAAACTCAGTACAGCGATATCGATTCCAATGGTCTTTTCTCAGGTGGATTTTGGCTTTGCTAAGAAGCTCAAGTGTGACCAGAGGACCTGGACGTTCTGTGGGACTCCAGAGTATGTTGCCCCCGAGATCATTCTCAATAAAGGTCACGGTCTCAGTGTGGACTTCTGGTCTCTTGGAATCCTGATCTTTGAACTTCTCACAGGAAGGTTTGCGTCAACTTACGTTTTTATGTTCTTGTCATAAACCCTGCATGGCAGAATTCTTAATACAAATGCATATGAAAGGCTTGTTCTGAGTATCATATTGAAACATATTTGGTCTGATTGTTCCTGAAGCCCCCCCTTTACTGGCTCAGATCAGATGATTATATACACATTCATTCTGAAAGGAATTGAGAAGATGGACTTCCCTAAAAAGATCACCAAGAGGCCCGGTGACCTTATTCGAAAGCTGTGCAGGTATGATCATGGATCATTTTTAATGTCTTTTACATGTTTTCTGAACCTCTTCAGGTTCCACTGCTATAAATCATAATATGATTTTGCTGTCCTCTTTTTTTCATAAAGACAAAACCCTTCAGAGCGACTGGGGAATTTGAAGAATGGAATAACTGATATTAAAAAACACAGGTGAGAGTACAATAGTCACATTCTGGTGCTGTTATGTGAAGTTATTTGAAATACTCATCTCGTACATATGAACAAAATATTAGCAAGAGCATTTTAAAAATCACAGTATGCTTTCACAGTGATGGCAGCTCAAATAACCCAAGAACTTTTGATTTATTGTTCCACCAACTCGCTCTAAGGATGTTTCAAACAAGTTTCCATCATGTTAGGAAACATTACGCTTGCATTTAACATTCTGAAAGCTGGGCATCAATAAACACTAATTTTGAAATCTGTCATTGTCACCTACAGCACATAAATTTGTCAATGGTGATTTAATTCATGACGTTGTTTTTTTGGTGTTTAGATGGTTTACTGGATTTAGCTGGAGTGGTCTGAAATCCAGAAGTCTGATATCACCACTTAAAAGAGAGGTAAAACACACCTACATTACCTGGACAGAGTTTATTTTTTTAAGATTGACATGCATAATACAGAATATAATAATTTATGTGTGTGTGTGTGTGTGTGTGTGTGTGTGTGTGTGTGTGTGTGTGTCTCTATATATCTGTCTATATCTATATCTATCTATCTATATATTATTTTACTCTCACCAAGGCTGCAATTATTTAATCATAAACAGTAATATTGTGAAATTATTACGATTTAAAATGTATTTTATTCTTGTGATGGCCAAACTGAATTTTCATCAGCCATTACTTCAGTCTTCAGCATCACATGATCCTTCAGAAATCATTCTAATATGCTGATTTGCTCAAAAAAATTATTATTGTCGAATAGAGTTGTAATGATTAATATTTTTGTGGAAACTTTTGCAAACTTTTTTTTTTTTAGGATTCTTCAAGAAATAGAACAGCACATTTTTTTGAGCATTTATATACTTTTTTTGTAACAATGTAAAAGTCTTGACTTTTGGTCAGTTTACATCTTTGCTGAAAAAAATCAGTAATGTCTCAGAATATTATCTTGTTTTCTCTATCTTTTTCTCCAGGTGAAAGGACCCACTGACCACAGTTACTTTGACAGTTATCCTCCTGAAGAAGAAATCCCTCCAGATGAAATGTCGGGTTGGGACACAGACTTCTAACTGACCCCTCAGTGCACCCATGTGTTCAAACAGTGTGAGTTAAACAAAACTGTTCTCCAACATGCCAGCCTTTCTTCCAAGGAACCTCAGACCATTAAACCAACAGAAGCAGTGTATGTGCCGCAACAATGGAGGCTGCTGTTAGTGCTGTGGGAGGCACAGCAGAGGAGGACAGACATAAGAAGGGAATTGTTTCACCGTGTTCAGATATACTCATACATTGTGACGATAAACATTGCTGTATTTGACTGAAACTATACCACTGAGAAGTCAGAGCAGGAATGATGTAGCCGGGGCATCATAGAGGATGGTGTGAAACCATTGGTAATATTTACCTTTAGAAGTGCAGAAGGGTTAGTGGTTTGGCAGGAAGGTGAGATGTTCCTTGTTTTAGAAGCACTGCTGATGTCACATATTTGAGCTCCTGAAGGTAATAACCACCTGTGACTGTGAATGCCACTGATGAATTTTCAAAGGTTAACCTCAGCGGGTGACTGGCTCTGCACTTAGTGCAATTCAAGCAGAGACATGTGAAAGGTAGTATTTTAAGTGACTTTTCCTAGAGTACTTCAGATGACTGTAACCTCTGCACCTGAGCCAAATATGTAAGTGTTGATGTAATGTTTGGTGCTTGCTTATTTTATCCTTGTGTTTGATTTTTAGTGTGAGAATTTAGATTTTGATTAGTTATTCTACAAGCTATTTTGCAGCAATTGTATAGAAAAATGTCAATGTACAATTTTGTTCCCAGCACATTTCAAGTTCAGCCGTCAGTGCACACTAGTGATTTGTAAATGAGAATATCTATTAAATAATGGAGTTTGATGTTTGTGTGGTAACTTTCCAGTCCTTATTGACCCATTAAGCCATTTACATCATGTTCCATGATGCAACAGTCTCAGCATGTTTTTGATTGCATAACAATGCAATCGATATTCAGTAAAGTTCTGTGGCCAGAGGGCTGAGTCCTTCAATGCATGACAGATAAACACGTGGCTACATAATTCTTAAAACTTTATTGAGTTTTCTTTGAATGGTCTGCCAAAAGGGCTGCTTTCAACTAAGGAGATGTGTTACAAAAATAAGCATTCTCACTCATTGGAGTCATGTGATTGCTTCCTTTTGCACCCCTGTCTGACCTTTGTGCAGCAAAGCTCAATGAATATTTAAAGAAGCCCCTCTGTGCTTCACAAAATTAAGATACAGAAGGCATCATACAGAAAATAAATAAATGCTTTTAAAGGTCATTTCCATATACAAATATAATTTCTTATGAAGCTTATAATACAAAGCACATCCTTTCACCTACATCATAACATTTACAAAACGCACAGTGTGGTGGAAGCCTTCCAAAAAATATATTACACAAATACTAAAGGAGTGCTTTACATAGTGTTTCTTGATGTATGTGTTATATATTACGATAATAGCCCACTTTTACATATATGTGTACATTTCTCTGTTGTCCATAGGTTGAATTTACATCAACAAAAAAAAAAACTCCGGGTTTATGAACATGCAGCTTATGATATGTCATTGCTTTAGTTCTACGCTAATTTCAAAGTAAAAACAGATATTATTATTGGAGCAAATGATCCCATTTTATGCAAATAAACTGGTAGACTAAAATAATCTGCCAAAATAAAACATAAGTTACACTCATCTTTGTGAATTATAAATATTCTAGTAGAACATTTTTATGTATGATGAATCTTTTTAATGTGGTAAGGCACTTTATATAGGCGTTGTTATGTTAAAGAGATATACTGTATAATCTACATACATAATTTTCTTAATCATCTTCCTGAACATATCATCTGAAACATTTCTCATTTTGAAATCTGTTTGCAGTTTTCAGAGGAACAGCAGAAAAGTTTTTCACGTGAACAAAACTGAAACAGAATGCGTGCATATACATTATGAATTTGGCTAAATGTGAGGATTTAACTTGTATTAGTAGATCAAATGGAAACATGATTGAACATATTTACAATTGCAAGTAAAAAAAAAGTCTGACTAAACAAAATTATGTTTACAAAATGTGATGTAACACTATTACATGTAAGCTTGTAACAATGCACATTTTTGGAGAAAATAAATATATATATTTTCTGAAGACATTCAATAAAGAATCACCCAGAAATTAAACACTGTTTTAAGCTTAATGTGGAAAACTGAATATGTAACTTATATAGGTAATCATTTTAATATAAATCTTTTTTTTTTTGACCCAACATAAGAAGAGATTTCTTTTCTTTTTTCCAAAAGTCCTCTTTTCTGCACATTTGGGCTCTGGAGTAAAGTCTACCTCGGTATAGCAGCCATAGAATATGAACAATGAGAGTCAATCAATGCCTCCGTAGCAAAAATATAACTATAATAAAGACAGATTATACAAACTGTACAGAAACATGATGGATGACAGCAAATGTTTGTCCCCTGTATGCTTAACTGCTGAGGTTATAGAAACATGAGAACTTCCTGGTCAAACGCAGACAGACAGTCTCTTCATATGCTCATATCTCTAGCGATGCATGAAGCCTCCTGCTAACAGTAATGAATTCCTTCTGGAAAAGCACTTCGCTCTTCACAATCCTTAAAGCTGGAGATAGTTCTTCAAGGGTTATGAATCTTCAGTCTTTCTTCCAGTGCAAAAATTGGGAATCAGTTTAAGGGAGGGAGGCTGGTGAAAGAGACCAAAGCGTTTATCGACAGGCACAGGAGTCCACTGTCATATTGGGGTAGACCTTGAGGACCACGTTCTTGTCTTCATCAAAGAAGAGGATGCTGAGGGAAGACATCTTCTCCGGTACACAGCAGGGCTCTGGGATGCCCGGGACCACCCCCACCGCTCGCACGATGCTCTGAATGGTGGCGTGGTTTGAAGGTTTCAAAGACTGGGGGAGGTCAAAAGTGCAAGAGGTTAGACATTTTTCACAACCTATTACTGGGTTTAGGACAGCACAGTTTGTTTTTGGATAAATCAGTAAAGTAAAACAATGTGGATTCATGCAATTCCGGCCATTGCTCGGAATCATTTGAAGAGCAAAGCAAGCCTGTTAAAAACAGCTAAATTTAATAAAGATTAAATAAAATAAAATGTAAATAGTAGAAAAACATAAAAACGTTGGTGCTTTTGCAACTCACTGAAAATAAGTTTAAGTACTAAAATTTACTAAAACTAAAAAATGCATTTTAAATAAAATGAATGAAAGCTCATAACAAAATTACTAAAACAAGCTAAAATTAAAATACAAACTAGGAAAAAAAACCTCACATTGGTTATTGAATATTACAATGCAATAACTATACTATTTTATCTAAATAAATTAGTTCTAAAACAATAAAAAATAAAATCAACCATTTTTAAAGCTAAAAGTGAATTTAGCAATTATGATGTTCGTTATGATAAATATATATTTGCTAAAGATGACATTTCACAGTCTTATATTAGGGTTTTTAAAGATTATGTGACTGTTAGGCAATGTTAATCAGAAATGAATTAAACATCCACTGCCACTGATAACTTTAATTTATCTGATGTGGTACTGATACATTGTGCATGCCTAATTTGCTAAAACAAGATCAAATTTCTTATCTTTTCTTATCCCGAAAGGATGGTAAGGGGTTTAGCCACATACATCTTAGAATATGAATCAACTAAATCTTAGTTTCGTATAATCAGCTTTACAGAAACATAAACTTCAGTAAACTGCCACATTACTGAAGTAAATTAGACTTCATGTTTCTTTAAAGCCATTGGTAGCAACATCTCAAAGCAGCAACGGGCAGGTTTTATTAAGAAGAACGACAAATGGTGTGATAATGGAAGCTTAATGAACTGCTGTGCTGCCCACGGTGTCGAGCTGAATGATTTACAGCTGCTCTCCTGACTGCCACTAGGTGGTGCTTATAAATCACTTCCTTTCATGGCTGTCTCTGTCCTTTCCCTGCTGCTTTGGTTATTCACTTCTCAAGTAGATTGTATCACAACAAATTAGAGTTGAGCTAGTCAACTAAATGGGTGCTTCATTTAAAAACTCATCTTGACCAGTCCAGCTAACTTTCTGCAAAAAATGTGTGGAACCATGAATAAACAACGTACCTTTGGCATGGGGAACTGACATGACCCCGAGCAGTAGTAAGCATCAAAAGACTTGGGGGAGATAATCCACTCGCTCCAGCCGATATCTGCAAAGTCAACCTTTAAATATCTGCGAGCACAGTTCTTCGGCTCGTTCCACTGCTTCTTACGTGCTTTCTTAATGGTCTGCTCATCAAACTGCAGGAGAGGGTTCTTGAGCCGTGGATTCTTGCGAGGCTTCTTGCGAGGACGCTTGACTGGTTTACTCTCCACTGGATCATAAGGGCTAGTCTCATCCCATGTAGGTATCTCATAAGTGTACTCTGGGCCTGGAAGCTCATTGTTCTGTAGCGGCAACAGGATGTTGGCAGACCGCCTGGTCCGATGTTGTGAGGAGGCACTGCGATTATGTATTTCGAGCATATGAAGATTAGGCACAAGTCTGCTTTTGTGTCTCTGCAGGGTGGACACAACACTCTCAGGCTCTGAGATAGCCGAGTCATTTGCGTAGACCAGAATGTAAGGAGACCTATCTGACAAGAGTTTCTTCCATGGATGATGTCCTTTTGAGTCAATGTCAATGCCTATGAGAAGCTGGTCGTGTTGCTTGGCTTGGTTGACTACACGAGTAATGTCTTTCCACTGCCATGATATGAAGTCCCTGTACATTGTGGAGATGTTAATGGAGAAATGGCCGACTGTTCTGGTGGTGTTATCCACAAAACTGAAGCTCCAGACATCAAGGTGAATGTGACCTTGTCTTCTGAGGTTATTGTGAGCGCAACTCTTGTGCCTTGTGCATCTGTGGCTGCTGTTCAGCAGGTCGCCAATGTAGTAGTGCAGCGTTGCTGAGAGAACGTCCTCAGACTTAGTGAGGGAAGTAAGGTTGAAGATCTGTAACTGCTTATTATTGACGGTCCCTAATAAGAAAGAAAAAAAAAACAAGCAAAGAAGTAAAAAAAGCACTGCATTACTATCACTCTTCATTTGAAACTCATATTTCAGAAGACAAACTTAGTCTATGAATTTGTTATTGACATATGACCACTGAGCTTTAATAAAGATGAGTTAGAAATCCTGTCTTATGACAATCGTAATAAGACAACACTATCTGAACACTAGGGGGCGGTATGAATGCAGTGCTACGCTGCCATGTCCACTAGTCACAAGAAACTGTGGGCTTGTTTTTTTTCAGTCTCTCATAAACGTGGAAATTCGCGTGTTGCGCTTTTGGAAGGATTTTTCCCCCGAACTATTTACGAACAATCGCTAAAACCTAAGCTGCAATCTACATAATGTCATTAATAATCCTTGACCTTTTTAGTTATTCGTAAATGTGCACGAAAAAGACTTATTCCGTGATTTAGATTGCTAGGTTATTTATTTTGTGAATGTATAATTATTAAAAAGACAATGCTATTGTGGTGTGGAAAGCCACTTGATTCGAGCTTGTTTTGATGAGAGATCTGGCAACACTGGCGCAGTGTGACTCATACGAGCGCCTCAGCGTGAGCAAAGAAGCGCACTTCTCAGCATGAGCGAAAACTTATAAAAGTAGCCTAATTTATATAAAGTATATAAAATAAAATAAAAAACACACAGAGCAGTATCGAAATCGTTGAATCCACTTGCAAAATATTAAGACTCCTTTTAAAATAGTTTTACAATCAACGAGCAACCTACGATGTAGAGCTGGCTCATTACGTATATCGACTAATAATAACATCCGTTTCAAAGCCTAAAACTAATGTCTAAAAAGATTTATGAAACGCTATCTGAGCTATTCACTTCGAGCTGCTGTCTCACGCAAATCGAAATCAACAGGTGTAATTGCACCAACTGCAACACAAGCTGTTAGAGAGATAGTTACT
>SCHK01438535.1:0-12206 GCA_004124795.1 Poropuntius huangchuchieni
AGAATCTATATAATATTAAAATAACACTAAATATGCATGCAGTGAGACCAAAACTGCATTTAGCAAATTAACAAGACACCTAAACTGCTGTTCATACTCGAGAGACAGAGTTACATAACCAGCAGCATAATCAGCGAATTAGACCTTGGCTACTGGATCAATATCCCAGAGCAGTACTCAAGAGCAAATGCATCAGACATTGATGCGTATATGACCCTGAATTACCGCAAGTAACGTCTGAGACTGCTGAGCTAGTAAACTGTCTTTTTATTTTATTAAACCAAGTTTAAATAATTATTAATGTCGTGAAGGACTACTATAGAGAAAACTCACTGCCACAAACTGATTGTTCTCCAGTTTGATGATGTCACCCACTCTGACATTCATCCATTTCTCCTTCTGAAGACTGAGAGAGTGAAAAAAGGATAGGGTAATTCATTGTTACCAACATTGATAATTCTAATAATAAATCAGCATATAAGAATGATTTCTGAAGGATCATGTGACACTTTAGACTGGAGTAATGGCAGATGGAAAGTCAGCTTTGCATCACAGAAATAAATTATATTTGAATGTATATTAAAATAGAAAATATTATTTTATATTGTATTAACATTTTGCAAGATGACTCTTTTTTCTGTATNATTATTTTGTATTGTATTAACATTTTGCAAGATGACTCTTTTTTCTGTATTTTTACTCAAATAAATGCAGCCTAAGAAGACTTTTTTAAAAACATTACAAGTCTTACTGATCCCAAACAGTGTATATACATATAAACAGTAAATATTGAGCCAGCAGTGCTTTTATGTCATGAAAATTCACTATCTTGCAAGCAACAGCTTGGAAACATTTATATTTTCTTGTAAATACAATGTAAAAGGAAGTGTGCATATTAATATGAGACTCACATGCCACTGATGAGGACCTGAGACTGACGGTTATTCACCTGGTTGTCACTCTTGTGACGAAACTGTGAGAGAAACAGAGATGTGTGTGAAATGTGTGTGTCTGAAGGCTTTTTCGTGTGGTAGCTGTGGTGTGTTAGATGATGTGCAGGAGTGTTACCATATTTCTTTGTGGAGGGGGGCTTGGCAGTTACAGTAAGTTATACGTGTGTGTGTGAGACTCACATAGTCATCGGTGGCATCTTTGACTGCAGTGATGCTCAGCACCAGCACTAAAGGCACAATGGTGGTGAACCAGGATAATGAGGAAATCTGTGGAATCAACTGAGACAAATACATAAACACAATTACTTTTTAAAGCATTTTTTAATAGCACTCACTAGCACACCTGCTAGTGTTACTAGTGTAATTAGTGTGAACATGTTCAAACAAACTGTCAAAATTGCTAACTGTAGCCTTTAGGAATGGAGGAATATTGCCATGGTCACAGCCATGAATTGACCTTTACAAAAAAAAAAAAAAAATTTCTCTACACTTGTAATAAGCAGTCCAAGTAAGAACTCTTTCGGAGTATATACCTGCAGTATGAGGAGAAACAGGAAGTAGGTATTGGCAACTTCCTGGAACTGCTCAAACAGGTTGACTGGAAGAAAGGTAATGATGTTGTACTTTGAGGTCATGATGCAGTTGCTCTGTGGACAGTGAAAGAGATGATGGGAGAGGTGAAAGAGATGCTGAAGAAAACTGCACATTTAAATAATCTATAGTATATTTATGATGTACAGGTGGTATGTGTGACTTACAGCATACTGGAACTTCTCATTGTACTCTCTGTCATTGGCTCGGACTCTCCTTTCCTCCTCTGTGAAGAAAACAAACACTGAGATGTAAAAATTGCCGGAAATATCTAAAATATAAAAATAATGTTGATACTAGTGACAGACCATTACAAACAAGTCTTCATTTTTTTCCAGATAATAAATGTTTCCTCAGTTTCAACCCTCATGTCTGACTTGCTAAAAGTTTTGGCGACTATTGACTTGAAGTGTACTTGATTTGTCTCTCATTTAAAGCTTCTGAAATGCTTAAACACTACTGAAAATAGAAATAGAAAATGTACAATGTGGGGCTTCTATATGTTCAGTCAGAAGACTTGTTCATTAACTTACAATAAGCACGATGTTCTGTTGTGCTTCTTTTATTAGTCATTGCAATGTATGATAACCCCTGAGAAAAAAGAAACAGGAAGCTACGCATTACAAGAAACACATGCGATATATGTTTGTTGAGGAAATAGTTTGAATCAGGCCGAGTGCACAAGTCACACACTTACATATATCATGCAGTTACAGTGGCATACAGTAACTTTCAGTTCCCTATGAGACAAACTACACAATCAGAGGGCCGTGTCAGTGCTAAACACTGACTTCAGTCAAGTGCGATAGATCTGTGGTTGCTAAGTCAAGCGCAACACAACATAGAAGAAGGAAGTCATGGCTAATTGTAGTGTGACAGATTAATGTCTGCATTATGAGGCTGAAAACGGGACTGTGAGAGAATAGCTGCGGTTAGCATATAGTCAAAAAAACCTGCTGTTTTCACTTCTGTGGAAAACGAGACTCACGGTTTCAAAAGCTCACAAAAAACTCTTAACACAGCAGCATTTCCCGCCAGACTGATAGACACATAAGATACAAAAACACGCAAAGTAGTAAATAAACAAACGCTTGTATCTGAGAAAAGCTCTTTCTTTTGGTTCTCCCATCTTTTGACAGAAATTGCAGAAAATGGCTGTCAGATTCACTTTGCTATGCATCTCTCACATCCTGTGCTCACAGCTGCACAGGTTTTTTTTATGCTGGGTAATGGCCACTCCATGTGACAGCCTGAGTGTGTGTGTGTGTCTACCATATCATATTATCCATGGGTGACTCGCTGCATCTTTTTGGAGGAGACACGTTCCTGAAAACTTCTCAGACCAGCATGAATTTCCCAACACTCTAGATTTTGTTGGCTAGTACTGATGGACAAAGGAAATGTCGAGCAAAACATCCTAATCAGATCAAACTCACTCTTATCTCTCATCTCTTCCTCACCCTCAACATAACCTTTCATTGTGGTAGTTTGCAAGAGGAGTTGAAGTATTCGGTTGGTCTGGTTTCACTCTGTGCTGCTGTAATATTGATGAAAATCTTGTACGAAAATAAAAAGACTGACCTCATTACACCCTGCTCAGGAGTGAGAGAAAGAGGTCTGATGAATGGCCGAGAGCTGCATTTGCACCATTTACATGTGCATCAAAAGGTCAAACCCATAAACCCATGCACGCGAATACATATAGCCAATCTGTTTCCTCCCGCATGAGCCCTTCACACCTGCTCTGGTCCTCTGCTCAGTCACCGAGACTCTCTCTGCCTGTGGTTTCCTGTGCTAAGACAGCTTGGCTCTCTCATATTTCGCCGCTATAATGGCCGATTTATATGCACTGCCCACATAGTCAACACACTGAAACAAGCACTTTAAGCTGCCACAAAAAAAGCCCCCCATCTATACACCATTAGCAAAAATTTGCACATTTATTCTGTCACTGGGACAGTACCCTTAAAAGTACACCTTAACTGTATGAAGCTAAGTAGGTCAGGGTACTAATATGTGCTTTTAAAGAGGTAGAAAATTCTGTCAGCATTTTCTCACTCTCATGTCATTCCAAACCTGTTTGTCTTTCTTTCTTCTGCAGAACATATATGAAGGTATTTTGAAAAATGTCTGTTTTTTGGTCCATACAATGAAAGTCAATGGATACCAATGTTGTTTGGACCTCAACGTTGTTCAAAATCATATTTTGTGAAAAAAAAGAAAACAATGACAAGAGGGTGAGTAAATGACGACAGATTTTTTTTGGAACTATTCATTCCTAGGGTCACTTAGGTCAATAATGCACCATGTATATAGGTTAAAGGCCGTTCACACAATGTATGATAACTATGAAGTTTTAATAATCATTCTCGGGAAAGTCATACAACAACTAAAATGATAACGAAAGAGGAACGGGAATCACTTTTTTAAAAAAAAATCCAGCTGCTGAATGATAAAAACATTGAGATGCAGTCCAATTCCACCCAACAAGCATTTAAAGCTGCTGACTTAAAATAAACAGCAATTATTGCGTGTTGGTGTGAAGCTAATATAGTTAGCTATACAGCTATCATTTTATTTAGCAGTTTTGTTGTGAACAGGCCTTAACAGTTATTTGAGGCATTTATAACACTATTACAGTGCATCTCCATTGGTAGCTTGGAAATGAGTCATACTGTAAGTTTTCATCAGCTTAAGTTTGATCTTTTGCTTGTGAACGTATTGTTCCCTGTGTTTGTTCCTGAGTTATGCAATCCTTTTGAATCTTGCTTACCAGTAAAGAACATTGTGTTACAATGATAATAAATAAAACTTGTATTTCTCCAAATACTGCATTTTTTTTTTTCTTTCATGAAATGGAAAACAATGTTTGGAATATTTCCAGATTTATCAGAGTTTAACCTGATATCAAGTGATTTTGTATACTAGTTATACATATTTTATATGAGCTGGAGTTCTTAAACTCAATGGTGGTCAGTAAACTCTC
The DNA here is from genome assembly GCA_004124795.1 of Poropuntius huangchuchieni. Taxonomy (NCBI): domain Eukaryota; kingdom Metazoa; phylum Chordata; class Actinopteri; order Cypriniformes; family Cyprinidae; genus Poropuntius; species Poropuntius huangchuchieni. Next base: position 4,531 of record SCHK01438535.1, read on the forward strand.
TCTCAATTGACTAAAGCAACTTTTGTCATTGTTGACAAGGGTAACACTACAGGACAAGCTGAATACTCCAAGAAATAAACAAATAAAACAGCTTTTTCAAGATCATAATTCTAAAAATTTAGCATTTTGATATCCTTCATACACTATGGTAGCATCATGAATAACCATGAAGACTGAGACTTTATTTAACTTACTCCTTCCTTTATTGTATTTTGAAAAGCTAAAATCTGTATCTATCCTCAGCTATCCTCTTGCTATCTCCTTCCTGTCCCATCGCTCTTCATCTTCTCCTCTCTTCCTCAAGGTCACGTATTTCTTTACCTTTGCTCGTGGCTATCTGTTGTACTCTCTGCCTCTCTGTTATCAGTCCTGATGGAAAACCACACTGCTGCTGCCAGAGTCTGAGAATGCATTACCTGCCTATTGGCTGCCGATGACATAATGGCTTTGGCCGTTGGAGGGTCTGGTTCCATCCGGAGAGCACCTCAGCAAACTGGGCCATTAAGCACTTTTAACACAGCGCCCTTACTGATACAGCCAAGGACAAGCGAGAGCCGCAGTGAAACGTTGCTTGTGTGACGTTTCTCAAAAAACCAGTCGTTGACAGAGAAGGAGGGTTATTGTTGTGATTCAGCACTACTGCCAAGGACATCCGCTATGCTAGCTCACAAATCTGTGCAAATTCAAACAGACCAGCAAGTTATGGATATGAATTGTTGCAGTACTTATGTTTTGTGTAAGCTAGTGGTGCATAGATGTGCCTATCTGAAAGTCATGCGATGCTTTGTTGTGATTGACATGATGCCAGTTTTTTTTACCTGGCTCTATTATTAATTTATTCAAAAACACATTAAATACACATTGAATACATCTCTTCTATTATAAATAGTTTTTATTTCTGAATTAATATCAAAGGATTTAGCTTAGGCCTAAGTCTCCTATGCTCACCAAGGCTGCATATATTTGATGAAAAATACAATAAAATCTCTAATATTGTGAAATATTATTCTAATTTCAAAGAACTGTTTCCATTTTAATATTTCTATATTTATGTTATTCCGGTGAAAGCAAAGCTGAATTTCCTGCAGCCATTACCTCAGTCTTCAGTATCACATGATCTTTCAGAAATCATCAAAGTCACATGGTTCAACATGCAGAAAAAAATATTATATTATATATTTTAGAAAGTTATTAAGTTATAAAATTATATCACAGGAAGGACCATTACAGCCCCTCATGACATGTGTCAAGGTCAATAAGTCTATTAAAATATCGGATTATTGGAGAATATAAAATCAGATATTTGAGAGTATAATTTTTTGAGAGTGAAATGTTAGTTCAAGGTTGTAAAATGTTACATGGTATAACCCCTTATAATGGTATAATAATTAATAATTAATGATATTTGTAAAGCAAAAATTATGCTACTACTACTACTACTAATACAACTTTATAAAATGGAAAAATAAAACTTTTTTTTAATTATTAAAATGATATATTTATGTTTATACCACATGATTTTACTCTTGAAAATTATATAAATAGTTATTCAAACCATTTGAATCTAACAGGAATACATAAAGAGCATAAAGAAACTTGCACATTATTTTTTTTGGACACTTGTTTTCGTTTTTTTGTTTGTTTTTTCTCATTGAAAAAGTTCAAATAACTTCAAATAATATAGATTATTCTCAAGTTAACACCAGCTTTGCCTTTTAATATAAAAAAAACCAATCAATTGCTATCAAAGGGAATCTTTCAGTCAGGTGTCAAAAACGGCACACATTTAATCAAAGTGTCAAAGCAACACTAAAGCACCATTGACGTTTCTGTTGTCTCCACTATTTCAAAGCATTTGTCTCATTTAATGTCTAATAAAGACAAGCCACAGGCTCAAATTAGCCTCTTAGTGGGTGAGCTAATTGCTACTGTACTCCAACCTTTTTGCACACACAGCAGAGGAACAGCCAGAACATGAGCCAAATACATGACTTCATCCTTAACAGAGGCCAAATACTCACTAACATATTCATGTAAATGCTTGCATTTGCCTAAAAATGTATTTCTTTAATTTACTGCTTTACAGTTTTACTTCTCTCCCATTCTTCTAAAAGCAGAATGTTTTTCTAATCTGTATATGGTGAGAGAACGTGTACTATGCTGTAAAACATATGCTGAGCATCATGAAGCATTTGTTCATTTGATAAAGAAGCACATGACCTCCACATGACCCACATCTCAGTCTCTATGCATCATTTGCTAGCTTTTGCTCTTCCTCCTCTTGCAGTCTGCTCTCATTTCTCTATCCCTTCTTCTCTTTGCCAAGTGCCTTCATATGCCCCTCTGGCTGACTCATCTAGCCATACCGGAAAACACTCTCCATCTCTCACCATCCTACGTATTCCTTCTTTCCTTAGCTTGACTCTTAGCTGGAATTACAGGGGTTCACATAAGGACAGGCTTAACACCCACTGACTGCAGCTCACAACATTTCACTCTAACTGAAAACATGCATTCAGTGCGACAAAAATAGGCAAAAACATGTACCATAAAGGCTATTTTAGATGTGTGTGTGTGTGTGTGTGCGTGTGAGAGAGAGAGAGAGAGTAACCACAAAAAGTATTTGGAAAATTGCATGTATGAAGTAAATAGCCTAAATTAATAAATACATAACTTTGAGTATTTTATTTTTTCATTATAATACATACCCAACACATTTAGAAGTCACTTATACCTAACTCTGCCGTAAAAATCTAGATCCATTTTATCCATTTATCTCCCATACTTATCTCCCATAGATTTTTAAATTCTAACAAACTCTTAACTGGAATAAATGATGATAACAGCAATGTTAAATGCATGTTATATCACTACATAGATGTGATAGACAAGTCAGGCAGGAAATGATCACCACTGTGTCAGAATAGACTGTTTCTCATGACATTCACTTAACAAACCGAGTGTTAAGGAATCGACCTCTGAAAAGGTCAGGAACAGTGTTACTGGAGTTACAATAACTATACCTACTTAAGGTGAAAAGGCCACTACAACACTAAATTTCTTTCTGCGGCTTGTCCAATGGATATTTCTTGACCTTAAAGGTCAACTTCAGGTCAGAACCTATACTTATGTCTAATCACATTTGGAATGTTTAAAGGTTGGCAACAAGAACAAATAAGACAGCAAAGGTGATTTTGTGGGACTCTTCTTGATTTGAAACTTGGATACCTTTACACATGGCAGCCAGCCACCTCTATTTCCTGAGTCATTCTGGGTAGTTTTAGATGGCGCTATCTGTATAGTGACTGATAATGAGAGCATCTATGCTGTGACAGACACTTTAATATGTGACAGACATCTTAACTTATCTTGTCATAAGGAAAGTGAGACATAAATATAAAAGATGAAGAGGTAAAAAAAACAATAATCTCACAATCATTTCCAGCCTTTTGTACACTCAAAAATGTGGCACAGCTGACTCAACATAATAAACTGAAATGGCTACACATGAGGCCACGGAGTATAGATATTCCCCAGACCTAAAAAAAAAACACACATAAAGTTGATCCCCAATCAAACAGCAATTCTTGATCAATTGCGGTCTGGCTTTACAGAATCTGAGAGGTCCAGCTCAGTTACTTTACAAACCAGAACAGCATCCAGTTACTCAATTTCACCAACAAAAGGTTACAATAACATTTCTAACACTTGCTCCCTTTAGTGAAGAATACACACTGTTTTGCAAAAACAAAACATGACTGAAAATGTTGCAGGCTGTGTTCATTACATAACTGACATTTAAAACGGTGCAGAATCGGACCGCATGTTGATAAGCAATTCACAGATTACTCATTTACCTACTGTGAAATAAACTGCTATGAGGCACGGGAAAATGCAGATGAGAAAGAGATTCAAAGTTGGGTAGTTAAATATTTTGAAGTATATTGTGTGGCAGATCTTAAAAGACATTTTAAGATCAGTTAATTTCAGTAACAAGACCTTCCAAAGCTTTATCATCCAGACTGTTTTACGTTTAAAAATACACAGAGATGCAATTAACTGACTGAGTGATTTGTGAATGTTGACTGGGGAAAGCATGATGGATATGATTACAAGGTCATGGGACATACACGGACACACACAGAGCGGTCACCGGACATTGATGTGATTTTGTGAAGACAGTCATGAGGGTGAGATAATGAATGAATAAGCACACTTATGGAAGAAGACAAATTTGTTTATTTACATGACAGTGAATTGTTAAAGGAGACAGAAACATTAAAAAATAATAAAAAATAAACACATTTGACATTAACCTATTATTTGAATGTTTAAATGACCTCTATTCTAATATGAATATGTTACATCGGCCTATATTAGAATAAAAGTAATTACCAACTAGACTTCATCAGTGGTAAACAAATGACATATAACGCAAAGTAAAGGTACCTGCTCCTTTTCTTATTTTTGTTGCGTTGCTTAATCCCTCTTTCTTCCTTTTTAGAGGGAGAATGATTGGAAACCACTTCTCTGGGATGTCTTTCGGGATAGTCATGTTGTCCCAGCGTCGTTTCATTTACACAGCTCTGCGCACACAGCAGACGGACATCACACCGGCGGAGCGACGGAGAAACGCGCGCGCGGCAGCTGCAGACCGGCGCCGAATGACGGAGCGGTGCGTGGAAGACATCAGATTACACACGCGGCGGTAAATTACACTTCACTCCCTCTCAGTTTTGATTTGCCGCAGAGTCGTTGAGGTCATTCGGTGTGATTTGAGAACACTTTCACTAAACTAGTTATTAAATGTGTTTACACCACTGCTGTCTTTGCACATCCATTTCAACTGAAGTAGCCTAACTTTCTCCGTTCCAGATATTCATGTAAATTGTTTGTTCTTGACTAAATGTTGAAGTATAATAAATGAATATGGCTTATAAATAAGCAAACATGAATCGACATTCAACTAAAATATCGATTTTGACCAGGCTGACGACGACATGTTACATTAGCCCTGTCACCGGACTGTGTCAAAACACTCAGCAGCGCCACTAGAACTACGACGTTGTTTTTATATGACATAATCAGAAAGCCGTTCTATTGGTCAAGGATGTGGCCAATAGGAACAGGCTGAGGAGGTTGCCAGGGCAACTTAGACTGCAGAGCTGTAAAACATGTATGGGTTAGAAGACACAAGGAGCCAGCAACTATAGACTCATCTGGCAATGAAATATCCATACAGTAATAAGATTCAGAGGCAAAATGACTGATAAACAGACAGTTTCATATTTTAGGCCAACGAGGGGGTAAGAAAGGGTGGCACTGCGGAAGACATCTGGACTAGTCAGGTGTCTCTGCACGTGCTATGTCTGTTATGTATCTCAGAGTGTGTGGAGAGAGAGAGGGAGTCTCGTGCCAAGGAAGGAAACCTCCCGAATGTTAAACACAACGCTCAAGCATATACTCACGTGTAGCCTACATCTTTAACTTTTGATGTTGCACTGCACCACAGTGAAAACACACAAGAGCCAAGCTTTGGAACAGTATTACACCCATAACTACCCAATCACAGTTTTATACGTATATGAGTGTGGATGCTAATATTTGAAATTGCTTCTTAAATACTAAGCACACTTTTTGCTCATATCTGACTGCAGCACATAACACAATAAAGGTAAATTAAATCAGACAGACAAGTTCATGGATGTCAAGGAGGTTGCATTTTATAGGCCTTAGTCAGGATAGACATCATATTGAATTTAAAGCAAGTGAAAACGAGACTGTGAGGGATAGACTAACAGTCTTTATCATGGCAAGAATGGCATAAATATCCTAGATCACATCATTTTTGCTGACTCATAGCTTTCAAAACTGTTTTTCCTTTTTTTGTAAAGACATTTGTCAGCTGAACAATCTGTAAGTTTTAAACAACACTCCATTGAATGCACTGTACTTCTATCCCTCACTGTCTTGTTTTTTTTTTTCATCCCCGTTAAAAATTAAATATGGAGACCCTAACTAAGGTCTACTGATGCATGAAGAGGATATGGCATATATTTTAAGTTAATTTTCATAAGCATCATTGGTTAAGCTTAGCAACCCGATGTCATAAAGAAACATTTTACCTGGTGGTGAATTTGTATGAATCTGTGCAATTTGATCTGAATGGAAATTAACTATTTTTATGAAAAAGAAAGCATGAAGGTCTTAAACCGAACCATCAATAGAACTTTAGTCAAGTAGTGGCAAATTTAATTTATGACAAGAATGAAAATGAGGCAGTGAGGGATAGAAGTATAGTGCTCTCAGTGGATTGTACTGTTGTTTAACATACCAACTGTCTAATTGACAATTTGTTAAAGAAAAAAAAAATCAGTAGACAAAAACTTTATACGATGCATGCCATTGTAACGACTGTTAGTCAATCTCTCACAGCCTCACTTTCATCCAAGTCAAATTCAATGTGGCATCTAACCTGGTGCAGGTTTATGGGTATATAAGTAGATTGTACAAAAACTTACAAATAAGATGTACAAATTCTGACTAATTATTATTATTATTGGAAAGGAGGGTACAGTATATGCACACATTTCAACTGCTCTGATCATACGTTTGCATACACTTGCTGCACAGCTCATAAAACTTAAAAAATGTCAGCATCAGGGAGTAAGAGAAAAGCAGAAATTTGGATAACTTTGAAAAGCATGACTATGCGAAAGAGCACTTAATTCGGTCCAGTTATCTAAGTGCACACAGCCAAATTCCAAACACAGAAAAGCACCTCTCAAACAGCGCACGACTACTGAATTCAGTTCTCTTTCGCATTTTAATGGAGAAATATACAAAAAATTATTTCATATTGTCTGTTGTCTCAATTGTCTCACACCTGGTTACGTCTTAAATGAATGTAAACTGTTGGGAGAATATAGCCAGTATACTGAATCTTTGTAGTCAGTTTTAAAGGGGCAATAACTAACTAAAATTTAGTTATTGTTGTCTGTACCCTTGTTATTAATGAGTCAAAAGAAAGAGAGGAAATCACTCGCTGCTCTTGACAGAATCAATGTTGTATGCAAGTTGTTATAAAGAATGAATATTATAGGCCCTATAAGCATTGAGGTTCATGTTCTTGTTTCTTTATGAGAAGTGATTTTATTTAATTTTGAGATAAAGACATGCTATGTGTCACAGGAGTTAAATCTGTGTCTATATTGCATGTTCAAACCTTAATATCAGTCATATTACCAGGTTATTAGATGTTTTCTCCAGGAACATGCGAGTTTGCACATTTTAGTGCGAAATAAATGCATTACACTGAAACTAAACCCATTCGATTTTAGGCGACTAAATCTACTGTAGATTTACTCGACTAAAGTCTTATAATATTTAGTTGACTAAACCTAGACTAAGACTAAAACAATTCAGATGACTAAAATATGAATAAAACTAGATGGTATATAAGTCTATGACTAAAACTAAATCCACTGTTGCCATGAGAGCGAAGCTCTCTGAGGGGGCTTCTAAAATGAATATTAAGTGCTGAGGGGGCTTCTAAAATGAATATTAACAAACATTATTTTGCTGACACATAATGGTTACAGTTAAAGAGTGTATTTTAAATTCAGAGCACAATATGGCAATTAAAGGAACACTCCACTTTTTTTGGAAATAGGCTC
>SCHK01438548.1:2406-33570 GCA_004124795.1 Poropuntius huangchuchieni
TGGAAGATTTAGTCCCTCTCGGTTTCTTCTGTTTCTGTAATATAATCCACAAATTAACATTTCAGTTCTTTTTTTTTTTTTTTTTTTTTGGAGGCTGAAAGTGCACATCAGGCTGTTTTTACAATGTACAATCATATTTAATATAATGCATGACAACATGCACATTTATAAATCTGTCAGTTTTCATCAACACATTTTTGTTTTAATAACTTTTCAATTTGTTACATTACTATCTGCAAGCAAACACACATCTAAGACATTTGTAATTGGCTTATGTATTCTTTTCCAAGTAATGTTTGACAGATGACAAGAAGTCAAGTAAGACCAAGAAGGTGGCTGAATGCTTATTAAAATAAAATATCCAATCGTGAATATAGGGTTCAAACTAGACTGCATCATTCAACTTAAAATGTCAAAGTTTTTTCATTATAAAACGCTGAACAGGCAACATATTTGTAAAATAATGAAACTAAACTGCAATTCAAGAAACTTGTTAGACCACTCAGCTAACCGTTTTAATTAATTTTATATTCTTCAATCTTATAATTTAAATTCAGTGTAGATGAAGGGCAAAAGGGAGCTCTGTACAAATGGGGTCATTTTGTATTTTCAGAAAAACATATGTAGATAACTAATTCTGACACAATACATGTTAGTGATTCCAAATTAGCTTGGTTGTTTTATTTTGGCATGAATTATGTTTAAAAAAATTATGAAGTGTGAAATTGAAGGAAATGAGTGTTGGATCCATGCTTTTGAATCTTTATGGCAGTAACTGGCCAATAGAGGGTACTGTTGCATTGCAAGTTTAGCACATATGAGCGATAGATTGCAAATAAATATATCTTGTCAAGTGTGGTGGACACACTTAGTACTTATAACTGAAACAAAAAAAAAATTAGAATTTAATGTCCTGGACTTCACACGTGCAGATATTACTTGCAGGAGCATTGCGATATTAAAATATATAGTAGTATTGTATCAAAATTCTGGAGTAAACTAAATTTTGAGTTTGTGCTTCTAATATATGCTTTGTGATTCACCTCAGCAAGGCACTTGTGCTGAAAAAAAACAATGATGTCTGTCTTTTATTTTCTCTCTCTCTCTCTCTCTGTTTTTTTTTTAAGAACCACATTTAATTGAGATGCTTAAAATTTAATTGAGATGCATAAAATGAGTTTTATGTCATTTTGATGTGTTTCTCCTCTTCTATAGGCTTATATACGGAAGTTGTCTTTTATGGATCTTGCCATAAATGAGGATCGCTGTGTGTGCAAATTACCCATAAGCACCTGAGAAAAAATACAAGTCCAATATACAGGTAACTGTATTAACATAAAAATAAAAGTTCATAAAATTGCAATCAGCAGCAGTAATACTGTATGTATTAATTCCAAGTGTTTTATATCATTTTTAAATAATAATTTGAAACACTTTGAATGTATACGTGCACACATTTACTGAGGTTAACAAGAACAAAAGACTATTTATACACACCGCACTGTAATGTATGGAGGAGAAAGTTTGCGCTCAGAGTTTTTTGCCTGCAGTTTGAGCTAAAACTATTGTTATAGAGACAAATTTATTGGTGTAAGGGAAAAATATTCAATGCAAAACAGTATAGGATGTGTCCAATGAATTCATGCAATAAAATAGGATTTTCAGCTGTGGGCAACGCCAGAGAACATTTCACGCTTTTTATAGGGAGAATAATCCAGCAGTAACAGAGCCTGTATCAGCAACAACCTCCTCCAATCTTGATTTCCAGGAAGATGATTGTAAATCATAAAATGTCATTTTTTGGCAACACCTGGTATTTCTAATGTAAATCACTCAGCTATTCTTGCCACATTTTAAGGAAACTGAGTCTATCTATCTATCTATAAGAATTGAATATAAGAATCTATATATCTAAAAGAATTGACTTGAAAGTTGTGGTGTTGTTTAACAGAGTTCAGGGGCGGAGGATATATCAGAGACAGCGGCAGGATATATGGCATTGTTGGCGAGGCTGTGCCACCCAGCGTCACATCCCATGATGGATCATGAGCAGATGGATCGACGCAGACACGCTCTCATCTGGGCGCTCCGCTTGAAATCTACCTGCCTCTGAACTGGCACAAGCCGGACCCTCTGTGCGCCTTTGGTAGCGCCATGACTCTATTATGCACCAAGTTAATCTACAGTTGAAGGTATATACATTCTCCATGAATTAAAACAGTAATAACTTGTTTTGTTCCCCTCAATCTCATACCATTAGCTTGCTTTTCCACAGCATGTCTATCTAATTGGTTTCAATTTACACTAAACATGTTCACATATTACATGTTACTATAATTAAGTGCTATGGCAATAGCAAAAAGAATGCCTAATTACACGCAGTTCTAGAAAATAATTACATATTTAGTGCATGTAGTTCATTAGCTTTTCTCAGTGTTAACACATGTATGAACACTAAAGTGTGACCTCTATTTTTTTTAATTGAAATGTCATTTCGAACAAACTAGCTGGTTATTCACAGTGATACCTCTGAGAACCTCAGTTTAACCCTAAAACGCCAAAACAAGGGTGATTATGGGTTACTTCCTGCCCTCTTTGCATTTGCACATGGATTACCCAGAAAGCATGAATCATAGGAATTTGTTTTAAATTAACAGTCATGTAACAGTGGAACATTTGTCACCATATTTAGTCAGTTTGACTTCAGTAAAACATGTTTTTTTTTAAAATAAACATTTTAATTAGAAACAAAAAAAAAGGTTTGCAATCTGATAAAGTCAATTAGTATTAAATGTATTTTTTTTTAGAACACAATGTTTTAAAGGACCTAGAAATACATACACTGATCTAAAGAAACTGTCCAAAAAATCCTATACAGGCAAAAATTATTTTTGAAGAGACAATAAAATTTTTGCTGAGCCTAAAAACCACAAAAGAACCTTTATTTTTAACTTGTGTATTTACTTATATCCCACATATATAGTTTTTTGTGTGTGTTACAGTTTCCGAAACTCAATAAGAAATTATCCAAAAAATCTGAGCCACATGACCAGCTTTCATATTACTGCTGTACGCTGAGTGTAAAACAGATGCAAAGGAACATCGCTTGCATTTCACCCAGTAAACTCAAATCATGCAAGTATTTGCACAACACACCTCCTTATTTTCATTTCCTCCAGTATTCAGTCTTGCATTTCCACTCATGCAACAGTTTTAGTGTAGTGTTCATTCATTTGTTCAAACTGATTTGGTCAAATTATTAAACGTCTGCTATATGTGGATTTAAATGCAAAAAAAAAAAAAAAAAAAAATACAAATATATATATATATATATGCATTAGATTGCCTTGCAAAAAGGATTTAGAAATGCACATTGAACACTTCTTCCTTCTGATGTTGTTTTCCTCTCCAAATGTGGGTTTAATTTAATAATGTCATTTCTGTAGGACATAAAACACATAAAGAAGAAATGTGATGTGTGAGTATATCAACGGCTGTCTTGTCTCATGTAATTTATTGCTTATGAGGTAAACAGCACACTTATGTGTCACTGAAGTGTATTCTTTGTGCATCCGTCCGTGCTTTAATCTTTTCCATCAAATGATTTGAAATTTTCTGCTTTGAATATTTACTGTAAATGCGTGACTATCACGGTTTTTCTATTCATTTATTTATTTGCATACATAAAAGATTTCAATTTAATGCGCATTCTCATATGCACGGAAAAACTATTTTATAAAACTATTTAAAAAAAAAAAAAAAAGCTATTAGCAACCTTTTCCCCTTTAAATTCATCGCAAACGTTGAAGTGCATGCAATATTGCATTGTTTTATTTGCGCTAAAGCGGATACAGACAAGCAGTGCGCCGGTCTATCAGGTGCTGTGTGTTTGTGCGCGTGTATGTGTGAGTGTGTGTGTGTGTGTATGTGTGCGTGTGTGTGTGTAAGACAGCGGCTCGCGATGTCCACGCTCTCCACCACTGTTCTGGTGATCCGATAGTTGTGAAAAGCCACCACTAGTCGCCCCCAGTGCTCTTGCAGTCTCCAATTTTCTTTCCCACTGTAGACTTAACGTCACGTCCGCACTTGAACTTGAATTTTATCCCATTGTACGGAGGCAGCCCTCGCCACAGAGACACAGAGAGCTCCCGGAGAAGCAGGACTCCGCCATCTTCATAGAGGCAGAAAAGGGAGAAAAAAAAGCTTCATTCATTTGGAAAGGAGGTGGCAAGTCCATGTCCCTGGTCTCCAGTGCGCAAAGCCGAATAGGGGAGCAAGTGCAAAGAGTTGGAGAGAGTGCAAAGTAACCGGGCATCGCATGCACTTAGAGCCCAGGAGAGAAGAAGAACTGTCCAGTGCTTGGCACACTCAAGTGCCAACTCAAGGAGAAATTGGATTCGTTTCATCCAATCTAATAAGTAATGACCATTTTTTCTTTTTAGAATTATTTTGACTCAGAGCAAAAAAAAAATCGAATTGCCTTTGACAAATCCACAAGGCGCAGACCGGACGAAGAGAGAGCCACCAGAGGGTCCAACCTACCCAAACGCACCGGGCATCACGTTCTGAGACATTTCCAGTGGTTTCTTCACAACTGTCACTCGTCAAGGATATTTTCGCCCTCGGACAGATCGCGCTCGGCACACAGCTGAAGTGCATGTGTGTGTCGCTGAGGTACTGAGCGTCTGCGCGTCTCTGGTCATCTGGAGAGCCGGAGCGCAAAGACACTTTCGCTTCTCTCACATTCACGGGACCCCTATCTGTGTCCACGGCCCGGAGCTGTGGCAGTTCTTTGGAAGTCCCGGGAAAAGTTAGTTACCGCGGGGGGAAAAAGCCCACGCCACGGACACGGAGGACAGAAGGCGCGAGCCGACTATTCCTTGTGCGGGTCTCTGGGCGATGCCAGTGTAAATGCCAGGGCAATGTCCCGTCGCAAGCAGGGAAACCCTCAGCATTTGTCGCAAAGAGAAATTATAACACGTAAGTCCATCTTTTATTTTACTTATTTGTGTTTAAGAGGTTGTTCGGTCATTTTCGGCCATTTTTTAGTAGCCTAACAGAACTAACGATCTGTGTGTGAGAGTTTATGTGGTGTTAGTAATCAACTGATTTCATTAAAATGCGATGAATCTTTATTTTTTAAATGCGATAACATAGAACAGTTAAATGAATTAAATTAAGCTATTTATAGCATCAGCTATAAGCAAACAGTCAGGTTTATGAGCTTAGTGCTACTTAAAAGAATTAAAAAGTGATTTGGTTGAAATTGAATGCAAAGAATTAAATACAGCAATTTTTTGGACTTGCTTAAAATACAAATATTTCATTTAGTCTGTATTGTTTAAGTTCTGTTGTTTAATTTTAATATCAGATAGTTTGATTAATATAAGAATTGTTAGCAGGCCAGGAGATCAGTTTAAAAACTTTAAATTGCAGTGATTAATCATGCCCTTGCAAAGTTTCTGTAAAGATAAGTTTAGTTACCTTAAATTAAAGTGTAGGGTAAATGAGGTGTATGTTATGTTAATTTTTAAGCATAATTTAATACATTATGCTAATTTAGAGTGAATATTGAGTCTTTTTATTTTCTCTACTTTAATCCATCTAAGATTTGGGCCTTTATTAGGCTATTTATGGTTATTAAAATAATTTATTGCAGTGTGTATTTTTAAGTTCTGTTAATATTTTTTGTTACTTTCAAAAAGTGGCATGCTTGTGTTGTAGGCCTTTCTTCTCAAATCCTGATGCAATGAGGATTTGAGAAGAACTTTATGTATCATGTTTCGTTTTAAACCAAAGTCTTTTGCACTTTTTACGAGATATTTGTAGTAGTTCTCAAGGTGAGCAGCTACCTGTAACCACCAAGCACAGGAACGGTTTAAGGTTTTACTTTTGCAGCGCATGCTGCACGGATGCAGTGAGGCTGTTTTTTTTTTTTTTTTTTTTAGACTACGTAAAATTGATTGTAATTATGCAACCTTTGTGCTTTTAAGTCTTAGATGTGCACTTGAATGAAAAGAGGTGTCAGAGCAAGGAAAATTATTTAAACGAAATTCTTTTGACATCGTAATGTCAAATTAGGTGATACAAATGTCAAACATGCTTAGTGTTACTCGAGTAGTTTTACTTTGCTGTAATATTAAATAAATTGTCTTCTTACACAAAACTCATCTTTTTTGTACAATGCTTTTATTTTTGTTGAGAAAACTGCATTTGCTAAATCAGTACGAGTGTACAAAGAAACAAAGCAGGCATAGGTCTAATAATGTTTCTCACACGTAGCTTTGCCCCAGAGTCAAGGTTGTGACTGTGAAGTGAAGGTAATGTGTGGCAGACACTGAAATCGAGAGACTTTTCTTGACAAAGTTATGTTCAAAGCCAGCAGTTATATTCTAATACTTGATATAATTGACCTTTTCGATTTTTCTTTGAGAGACTTTTACATCATTTGCAGAAAATAAGTCCAGCAATTTATTTTAAAATGGTGTTTTTTTTTCTAGAATGCATCTGTTGCAGTTAAAAAAAAAATCTAATCGCTCAAAAGATAATGAAATCTGTCCAGATTTGGTTTCATATTCATGCTTTAGTGTAGTCTACAGAACCTAGATAATTCATAGCAGAGCCTAGTGATGTAATACCACCCAAATCTGTTTTGTGTTGCAGGGTTAGGGCCATGTATGCTGTGCATATATACACTAACACACACCATTCTTTCGCTAATGGCTTAATCTGTTACTGTACGTACATATATGTACACGGTTGCACTGTAAACATTTAGCATGCCTGTGCATTGTGTGTTTGAATTTACTGTTAAGTTTACAAATATGACTTACGACCTACGAATATGACTATGACTTATGACCGAATGAGAATGGAGACATTATTTAAAGCTTAATGCACATTATCTGGCTTGCATTGCATGTAGTTAGCTTTGCTATAGGGCATGCACGGCTCTTTTTGTATGTCGTCTGCATATCCGATTATGACTGTGTAATTTATATATATTTTTTCCATATTTAATTGTGCACTAGCATGCAAACCGTTTGTGCCATCCGTTCAATATGCATGTAAAACAATCATTCTAGTTTAATAGAAAATGGCCCTTTTTGAATTTCTGTCGCTATAGTTATCACATGTCCCATCAGTCATTGCATGTACAATGGCTGTGGTTATTAATTTGGGCTTTAAATTTCAGAATGCTCCAGTTACACCAAGGAACTTTCCCTGAGTGCTCTCTCTCTTTCTCTCTCTCTCTCACACACACACACACACACACACACACACTCATAGACGGACACAAATGCAGACGTGCATAGAGTAAAGCAGACGCCAGTTTAGACATCAAGCTTTTGTATTTTTTTTTTTACATGCACACAGTGAGAGAGAGAGAGAGAAAGGAAGGTGGTCGACTTTCTCCTTCTTAGAAACTAGAGATTGAAAGGTGTTCATTGCATCACCGGTGAATGAATATATAAGCTTCAGAGAGGGTCCTCAAACGTATCATGCCTTAGTGGGTTTTATGCAGAGGGCATGTAGGCCAGGTGCTAGCAGATAGTCATCTGAGCTCAGGGGTGCATTCTTTCCTCGTAGTTCAGGATTCTCATCACATGCTGATTGTGGCTATGATTTTGATGTAACTAGTGTTTTTGTTTGTAGTAGGCAGCGTATGAACTCTTCATGCATTCTGGTGTGTGTGTGTGTGTGTGTGTGTGTACAAGCTTAAAAACCCTTGTTCGCTCTTATTCCGTTTGATATGTGGCTGATTATGTAAAATGCAGATGACAGTTGATATATCTGTTTTTTTCTCTGTAATAGTTAAATTGTCAAATTTTGCTTTAAATGTCAAGGTCAAAAGCAGTGTGGTCCCAACCTCAAAGTTTCATTTTTGAGGACGTATTTGGAGCTGTAAACAAGGGTGTGTGTGTGTGAGTGTGTGTGCATGTCTGCTCGTCAGCATGTCTTCTGTGGTATTTAGCTTTTGTTAACCACGGTGTCTTAGCTGGATTAGCCTCGAGTTAGTGAGAGGCAATTTTTGTCTGCTGAAGTGTTCAAGTGTGTGTGTGTGTAGTTTACGTCCACATGTTAATTTATGTGTTCTCGGCGTGAGCGATCTGCAAACTTTGCAGCGCTGTACATCAGTAGTTTTAATGGTTTGGCAGCCTGTGGTTGTGTGCTACATTACGCCACTCAAACGCATATTCTATAAACCCAGTGGTTTATTAGTTCTGCGTGAAATGCAACCAGTTGCAGTGTTTAGTGCATTTTCGCATTTCCTTTACATTTGCTGGGATTTTCATTATATGCTGTTAACTGAAGAGTATTTTATAATTTTGTATTTTTTTTTTTTATTTTTATTTTTTTTAGTAAGAGTTAATTCTGAATATCACATGCTTTCCAAAGCCTTAACGTTCAATATGTTACTATAATTTGCAGACAGATTTTTAAATGTTTGGATTGACGTGAGCGTACCATCACTGAATTCACAGAATTTAAATGAGATTTTTGACACCTGTATAATTTTTCATGTCATTGCACAGAGTGTGCTTTATAATTTATTGCTTTAAAATAAATATAAAAGTGAGTAACAGATGTCGTCTTTAAATGAAGGAAATCAGATGACAGCGAGAAGGTTATTTTCCTCCGGTGATCTGCAAAATTATGAAGTTGTAACATAAATTTTCAGATGCATGTTTCACATTAGACCTGCCAGCACAGGAAACTGTCTTTATCGGAACTTTGCTTTGAATGCGTTTGGGACATAAATTTTAGCTATGACTTCATGTCATCACATCTGAGAGATTTTCATTTATGATAATGGCTTGTATTGAAATACATTCTTACTTGTTTAGATATAAACAATAACATATTTGATTATAGTAAAAAAAAAAAAAAAAAAAATGTCAAGATAGCACTGTGAATTTGGAGACAGACACAGGCGTTAATGCAAGAGAGGTGTGCAGCTGCAGAAATCCAGAATTATTGTCTTTTCTTTTTGTTTCTTTTGTTTATTAATTTAACTAATTTAAAAGGTTGACTTATTCATTGTCATTTATGTGTATGAAATAGGCAAGGTTTCATTTAGAATTAAAAAAGGCATATTTTAAGTCAAACTAATCAGGTCTGAAAATGTGTTAAAGCTTGCTATTTAAATGCTTAATTTGTTTATTTCAGTTACAGTTCAGGGAATCAGATATCCTTGTTTTTATTTCATTTTCTCTGGGTGCTGAATTGGGCCACCTTACGTTTGCAGTGTAGAGTGTGCTGGCCATGACCTGCTAGGGGGAGCTCTAAGTCTGCCAGAGGGGGTGGAAGGCAGTTCTGAAAAGTGTAAAAACATATTTCCTAAATGTACTTAAATGGGTAAGTCGAGTGAAATAGGGGGCTGCGGCTTCCGACGACTCTGCATAGATGTTTCAAACGATACTGCCATTAACACACATGCTCAGATGCAAACTGTCAACGCCTCACAGCAGCAGCTGGTCTTACAACATGAAGGCTCTGTCATTCTCTTTCCTTTTTTTTTGACTTTGTCTTTAGCACTCAAGAACTTATTGAATTATTTACAGTGAGAGCTGGATCGCTTCTCGGTGCTCATTTAGATGTGTAATAAGTATTTGATAGGTGTAGCTTTAAATATAGATAGGACATCAAGCGTGACACCAAAACAAACAAATTTAGGCTGAACGTCACCTCGTTCGTTTTGCCAAGTGTGCTTAAAAAGTGAATGATGAAGTGGCTCTGGAACTTGTGGGCCCCTCTGACTGAGGACCTATTGTTCTTGCCATCTAAATAAATAAATTTGAGTCTGTGATATAAAAAATGGTAGCCTCTACAGAGCTTACACTCTCCCCATAACAATGGGCAAAATGTCTGCCTGGCACGTTTGATTAATACGCTTGCATATTCTCTCTTCCTTTCAGTTTCAGGTGGCTTTTGTTTGCGCCACGAGCGGGAGAGTGAGAGAGCAACAGAAAGCCGTCTCTGATGAAATGTACAGAAGTCTATGCCTGTCTGTCAGTATAAATGCATCAAGGGGGCTGAATCCTTTGGACGGCATCAAAAGTGGGCATAGTTTTCCATGGCTTGATTTATGAGACACAGACACTCGTAATAGTGGCTTGAGTGTTTGACGTCCCACAGCTGGCTGAGTTTTGACCGGCTCTGAAGCCGACATGGAAGCGCTCCGCTTCCTGAGCATCAGATGAGCGTGTTGTGTGGGAATGTGTTACTAGCTCTGCGATTGTGATATATGTGGCTTTTTTGGTGCTATTTCATTAGAAAGAAAGAAAGAGAGATGCTAAAGCTTCAGGTGATTTTCAGTCGTTTCAGCTACCCATAATTCCTTTCCTTGTGAAAATATTAGGTAATATCTCCCTGATGAGATTTGGCGATAAAGGGTTAGCGATGCTTAGACGGGCTCCCAGTGGACATCATCATGTTAATCTCTTTTTACCTGCAAGAAGACTCATTTTCTATTTCCCCCCCTTTTTTTAATTAAACAATGGACTAGCGCCACCGCAGTGGCCGAGGATCACGCTTTTAAAATTCCGCCACCGCCGCCGTGTGCCACGATGATCCCTGTTCTCTTCTTGTTAACAGCTTCATTTGCACATGCACCACGCTTTACGCTCACACACACACACACACACACACACACACCACGCAAAAGTTTAGTAGCGTTTTAAAACCTTTGCATCTGCACAGAAGCAAACGCTCTGCAAGCTAAAGCAGCTAAATATCCTGAACAAGACGGCGATTTGTTTTTATTTCACAGGATTTTGCAAAGGCCTTCAGGCTCACAGAGCTAAAACATGATGGTGTCCCTCATGGAAGAGTGCTTTATGTCATATATTTTGGCACGTATTTAGCTAAACAAACAGGTCGCAGAGACGTTTTTAAGCTAGAGAAAACAGGAAAAACTAGAGGCCTAGCGAAAGGCGGAGGTTTGCGGTTTGAGCAGCAGTGCGTTTGACTGTGGGTTACAGATTAATGACAGACTAATTAATTCCTGATAGATTCCTGTAAGCGCCGTTGCTACATGTGCATGTGTTACACAGGCCTTTTGCGAACGTGAAATGACTGGAAAGACGGCTGTCGTTGACTTGCTACCTCTTTGCCAACCTGCTTGTTTGTTTGTTTGCGTGCCGTCTGAGTGGAAGGCTCAACCCAAATCCAGCCTGTCCTACTCAGCTTGCCTGTGCTTGGGTAACGGGTGGGTATTTCTGAACTGGAGCTTGTGGGCTGGCGTGGTCAGGTTTGTGTACGTAGCAGCGTGACTAGCGAAGCCCCCACCCACTGCTTCTGCTCTTGTGCAGCTCGGGCTGATGGGAAACATAGGAAAATAATGCACAAACAGTAAAGCGGAGCTTTTATTGTTTGATTAGGCCCTTTCCCTGGCTTTCATTTTCAGCACGCTCTGCCCTCCGCGCACACAGTTCTGTGAATGGCTTTAATTGGCGCGGGGTAAATCTTTATATCTGGACAGCATTATAAAGTCTTTCAAGATTTAAATAGGAAAATTTATGGACCCAGTAAAAAACAATATGAAATCCGTTAAATGGTGTGTGTTGTCTAATTAGGCCCTAACAGTTGCAATGGCTAAAAAACCCTCCAAAACCTGTTTGACTGTGACTTTTCATTCTGGTATCGCTACGGAAAATCTCAACAGTTGAACTGTGAGCCAAATAGCGCTGAGCGTTAATAGTGAGGTTTGCAGGGTGACAGTCCGAGGATGAAAGGTACGTTAACGCGGGGCTGCTAAAGCATTGTTACGTAACTCGCAGACCTTTGTGTGTTTTGGAGGGAAAGCCAGACTGTACCGTGATCAGCCAAATACCTGTCAACAGCAATTTGGTTCCTCACAAACAAAAAGACTCCGTTAAGTATGAGTCAGAGGGCCCCTGAACAATGGTGCGCAAATCCAGAATGGAAAAGGATAAATCCTAAACTGTGTTAAGACGTGCCTTGTGATGCGTTCGTTTTTGGAAGCCATGTCTTTTTTTAGTTTTATGTTTTACCGAAATCCCATTAGTGTTTATTCTGACTCATATACATGTAGCTTTCTTAGGTTAATGAGGCTTATTTTTAACATTACCACGTTTTACTGATTTCAGGATGTCAGGGTTGCATGGGCATGAAAAAATATCTATTATATCTAAAATATCTGTCTATTTCTTGCACTTTTTCATTCAAAAATGAAAAAGAAGTATAATAGTAAGTGTACGTTTTATCCAAAGTCGAGATTTCATTTCATATCATCCTTTTTTAGCCACCTATAAATATTATTCAGGCTTTCTTACTTCCACTGTCCCTCACTGTCTTTCTCTCTGGCTGCCAGAGAGTGCTTGATAAAGACAAATAACATTTGACATTTCGGTGGCCCTGATAGAATTATATGGAGTATTTGTTGAGGGATCAGAGAAAATCATGAGCTGTAATGTTACCTTGGTGACAGCATTGTTATCGCTGGTGGATGAGAGTATGTGTGAGAGTGTGAGTGTGTGTGACTGTGAGGAATTGCAGACTCTCACCTGTTTGCCTAGAGCAGGAAACGTACACCATCGGATCGGGCCTGCGTAGTTCAATCTCATACCTTCCACAGAGTTATTTAAAGAAAAAGATCTTTTAAAATGAAAATTCTGTCATTTATTTATCCCCTTGTCTTTCCAAACCTGTATGACTTTCTTTTACTGTGAAAAGCAAAAGGAGACATTTGGAAGACCGTCTGAGCTGCTCTTTTCCACAGTTGTATATATATTCAGTCTTCAACTCAATTTAAGTCGTTATTCACTGAAATTTTGCTTAACAATCACTGCTCTGCTTTATTCTTCTGAAAAAAGAAAAGTCATACAGGTATTGAATGACATGAGGGTCTTGAAGCATTTAACTCACCTATGGATTAGTTCAGACTCTATAGGCAAATCCAAGACTCTGCCGTATGTTTACATGATTACAACACCTGGGGTGTGTGTGTGTGTGTGTTTGTGTGTACGGGGGTCCCTTCTTTTGAAGTGCGTACTAGCGGCGTTGCTTGCAAGCAGCGTGTTTCCTGTGGTTGGCACAGACAGAGTAAACGAAGGGGACAGAGGGAGAGAGAAAATTTCAGCTGCGCACGTTCTTTACCACTCTGGGTTTTTTCTCCAGCTGTCACTTTGATTCAGGTCTGTGCTAGACCTATGACACATTAAACTAACGCTTTCCACTAGCGCACCTCAAATTCTCTCCCACAGTACCGAGAGGCTGCAATCTCACTCTAACCTCCTGTTCCGGAGTTTGAGAGCTTATAATAGCTTATAACTTCTTTTTTTTATTATTTATTATTACCTGTTTGGTGAATTACATCTGTTTATCTGAATCTAATACAAATGTCAAAAATATGCTCTGTGGTTCACGTTGTCTTCTTGAACTTGTAAATCATTTGAAAATGACCTCTTCTTGTAGTAGTGTTTGTCTGTGTGTGTGTGCATTTCTGCTGGTGCAGCTTCCCAGGATGCATGCGTGACACACAAACATGCACGCATATTGCTCATGTACATGCCTGCAAGCAATCTTCATTTATTGGTTCAACTGCATATGCTTTTTTGTGCATGTGCTCACAGGTGCAAGTACAGTTTCAGATATATGTAAAACAGTTTTTGTTGTGAGACCTTCCCCAGAGATAGAGAAAATTATTTACAGATGAGTCACAAAGTCTTCGAGCATATTTTTTTTTTTAAATCTTAAAAAAAAAAAAAAAAAAAAAAAAAAAACATTACTATGTAAAATTAATTTTTTTTTTTTTTTTTTTTTTTTTNTAAATCTTTAAAAAAAAAAAACCAAAACAAAAAAACATTACTATGTAAAATTATTATTTTTTTATTTTATTTTTTTTTAAAGATTCTTTGTAAATTGTGACATTGGATGTGTAACTACTGTACCTGACAAAAACTTCTCACAAAAAAACAAACAAACAAAAAAATACTTTCCTATTACTTCTGCTTATGAACTAATATGCAATATAATTGATTTAAAAAAATACTTATATTTTAACACTTAATAGCTCTATTCATAATACCCAAATATCCCCAAAAAAAGTGATTCAAAATAAATGAATATTAAAATTTAAATAATAAAATTATTTATTTGAATTATTTACAATGTAGCCACAGTCATATTTTTAAAGCAGCGTATTGCATAGGTTGATGAGTCTCTGTGCAGGCCTTTCTCTTTATTTACATGCAAACTAATTTAATGCACAGATGGCCTGATATTGCCTGAAGGGGGTCTGTGCTCCACTCCTATATGTCTGAGTCGGGGGGGCTGGATTGGAGAGGGGTTCAACTACCTTAGTCATCTTCAGTTATTTCCTTCATTATAGTGCAAAATCTGAAAACAGTGCCATGTGTGTGCAGATGTAATGTATATATATATTTTGTAATGCTTACTTACTATGATTTCAAAGTATTTAGATGCTGTTGTTTAACAGGATGCACATTTAAAGCCGCTCTAATGTAGTGTGTATCGTCTGAAATAAAGATAAGAGGGGGTTTAGTGGTTTCATTTTCAAAGCTGCATTCTGAGCTTGACATTACAAATCTGTCCGCATTCATAATTTGGACCGTGGACAAATTGCAGATGGATGCGCAGGCTGCTCGTAATTTATCATCGAAAATTAGTGGTTAGCCGGTTCCTCTGGGAGATGTAAACAGGGCTACCTGTGTTGTGTGAGCAGCGTGGTCCGTTCCTCCATCTTTGTCTCTATCGCCGTCTGTCTCTTCTCACTGCATTTCTCAAAGAGGCCTTTAGGCCTCATATTGGTGAAAAGCATGTAAAGTGCGCAGGCCAAATTTGAAAATTAAAACAGTCTAATAAACAAATTCTAATCTGTGTTGTTCCACAGGGTTGTTGTTTCTTTAAAAACATCCCACATTTGTCCTTTAGGCTCTGACAATTTGAGAATTCCTCCCTTCATTCTCCTCCCAGATTTATGTGCACTTCAAAAATCCGCACCTGCTCGCTGTGTGGCTCTAAGTGTTGCTATGGTAGTGTTTTTCTTCTTTTTTTCCCGCTTTCACCCAAATCATGCAGCGTGTTGAGTAGAGAGAGCATGAAAGCAGTGACAGGAAGCTGAAGAGTGTAAAGTGGCAGTCAGAGAGGTGTTTGTCTAGATCTTATGATTAGTATGGCGCAAGGATAAGCTGTCAAATGTAACATCAACAGAGCTGTCTGTCAGGGGGTCCCGAGGGGGCTTTGTCAAGGGCCTCTACTGTCTTTGATAAAACTGCTCTTGCACTCGGCGTTGGGCTACAAAGGGCCGATTGTGGCCGCGTGCTGAAAGGTGAGGCTGAAATTTCAAAATGGAGGCAGAGGGACCGAGGTTGTCCGGCGTACTCTGTGGTTTGAGCGCCCGCCGCTCCGCGCTGTTTATCTAGGTGACAGAATCAACCAGAAGATCTGCAGGGCCTCTTGCTCTCATGGCTGTGCAAATATCTCTCACAGCCAAAAACGGAGCCCTCCCTCCTTCCTTCTTGGTTTTTTTTTCTTTTTTCTTTCTTCTCCCTTCAGACTTTCTGTTTCAGGTCTGGCCGTCTCATTCTCAACCTCACAAATACTGTATTGTATATTAATAACAGTGCCTTGCTGTTGGGTCCCGGCCTCACATATGGATGTTTATCAAGAGTTGGCTGGTTACAGGACAGAACACGCCGAACTGGAGCGAGGTGCCTCGTGTGTGGCCGCTGGGATGATTAAATTTAAGTCGGCCTTTATTTTCTGCTCTCGAAGTTTAGTGGGACTGTCATGGGACGTAGGTGAACGCTTAAATGGGCCCCAACATTCATTTCCTTTATTTTAACAAGCTGCCAAATAATGAAATGCTAAATGACCTGACCATGAACTCTTAGAAAATGTGTGATTGCGTCTCAAGTTCCACGCCATTTGTATTATATTTTAATTTCCCTTGCAGATGTGTTTAAGTCAGTTTTTTTATGAATTAGTGTGCGAAGGCAGTTAGGGATGCATGGATAGATGTAAATACAGTGGCAAATTATGAGCTAAAGATGAATCAGTGTTTGTTAATGCATTTAAATTTGCATAAAGTGACTAGTGTATTTCTGAGTGAAACAGAATATTAAGGAGGAAATAATTTACAGTGAGATTTTTTTTTTCATTGGATCGTGAGGGTGTATTATGCTATGCTATGATATTATTGGTATTATTTTAATTCTATGATTTTTCAGTGAATTTGTGTAAGAAGACAGGATAAAAAAAGGATAGATAGCATGGATAGATACAGAAACAGTGACAACTTATTTGTAAACGCATGCATTAAATTTGCATGAAGTGACGTATTTCACAGAAACAAACAAACAAAAAATGTAGTTATTATTATGTTATTAAATAATAATTGTACCTAAGAGGCTAGTATTTTATTTTGAATCTAAATGCATGAAGTGACATATTTCAGAGTGAAACTGAATATTATGTGGAAAATAATCTAGGGCGGGACTTCATTGTAATTATCAGGATCTGAAATCGGGTTAAGCACATTATTCTGTGATATTATTGGATAATATATTTCCTCACCCACATGGCCTTGGTTACATCAGTAGAAATAAAACAAATTTCAGTACCAGAGTAAGTTATTAAGTTTAAATCATTTTTTTTATTTGTTTAGACCAATTTTGCACTGTTTATTTGTGCACAGATGGAGTATTTGTTCAAAATTTCCTATTATCTCAAAATGCTTTCTTTTGTTTTGCCCCATAGCGGAAGCTGAGCATGTGGATGCGGGACTGGCCGTGGCTGATCTCCACTCTCACCCTCATCCGCTGCTGGATCCCAGCATGCCTGGGCCTCTGCCTCCAGGCCTGGGCGACCACGACCTCCTCACCTGTGGCCAGTGCCAACTAACCTTTCCCCTGGGGGACATTCTGCTCTTCATCGAGCACAAGAAAAAGCAATGCCAGGGTCTGACGACTGGCCACGGCTGCTACGACAAGATGGCGGACCGCAATAGCCCCTCGCCGCCCCGCGCAGAGCTGAGGAAAGTGGTGGAACCGGTCGAAATTGGAATCCAGGTGACACCTGAAGAAGAGGACGAGAGACTGTTGACGCCCCCAAAAGGAATTTGCCCCAAGCAAGAAAGTGGCCTGGCAGGTAGGTCAAACTCTCTTCAGAAAAGTTTCGAGCAGGCTTACGAAGCTGACGCTAATGAACTCACACGGTCTCTCGCGCCAGTGTGTTTTCTAATACTGATGTGCGCAAACGTACACTTAGAGCCTGCAGAGTTGCAGACAAAGGGAGACACGCACTCATTTACCTCGGTAGGACTCTGGGCGTCCTGTAGTGATTGTGATACCGCTCATCTGCGAGCCTCAAGAGAGATTGTTTTTCCTTCAGCTGATTTCATTAGGGGAGCCTACGCCGTGCAAAGTGAAACATCACATTACTGACTCAAAGCCCTAAAACCCCCTGAAGGACTCTGGTAGTTGAAACAAATTGTGCAAGACGTGACAGAGAACTCACCCTACTTTCATGGAGAAATCCAGCCTGAGCCATCTGCTTAAAAGGTGAAAAGCTCATTAAAATTCAGATGCTCAAAAAAAAAAAAAGAAGGGAGAGAGAGAGGAGAGGAGAGAAAGAAAGAAATAGAGTAGGATTAAAAGAGTGAGTTTCCTATTGAATAGGGGTAAAGAGGCAGTTTAGTTTAGTCCAGCTGTAGGGAGAGAACTCTCCCAGTTATCTTACAAAACAGCGCAGTCAAGTCCTTCACAAAGAACCCGGAGGGATCTTGGGAAATGGGTCTCATAAAATAATATTCTAGGTTGGACAAAGTTACCGGGGGAAACGCAGGGGAGCGGCTTATGACACTGCCTCGGTTTTTAATAACGTCGTTTTTTAATGCCTCACAATCCTTATTTGCGAAAGTTACCCGCGGCATCGGAGACAATTTATTCCGTGCCACCACAATGCCTCGTGTATTTAAATGTCTGTAATAATGAGGCCGCTGCTAAATTACTCAGTACCTCACATGATGCAGGCAGACTTCACTCCCAGACTGACTGACTGGCTGGCTGCTCGCACCAAGAGAGTGTTGGCGTCAGTTGTGAAATATGATGCAAGCGTCCACACAGTGCAAACTGTTCCACTACAGTTCATCATTGATGTTTCCTTTTTTTTTAAAGACTGACTGGTAAGCGTGCACTTTGCTAACCACACACACAAAAAAACAAGCTTTAGGTCAGGGTTCAAAAACGAATGGTTTAGTGCAAAGACACACACACACACAGAGTCGATTTTACATGGGTGTTTGCGTCTTTTGTAAAAATCAGTTTTTTTTGTTGTTGATGTAAACCTTTAAATTACTTATTCGGAATATAATCAATTTTTGTTCTTGACAAAATTTTAAAACCTGTTAAAACATTAGCTTTATGTTTTTAAAGATAAAAAGAAAGAAGGACACTAGTCATGTTACTTTTATTGCGAAAATGTGATAGTATTAGATTAATGTTATTCCAGTCAATGCCATCTAAAATGACTAAATCTCTCTTTCGTTTGTGAAAAGATCCACACCGAAAAGTAGTTTTAATCTCATTTAAACTTCAGAATTTGGAAAATGGCTTATGAAAGGTGAACATTTGCCTTTGTAAATCATATTGCAGTTAGCAAGAGTAAATTTTACACCTTTCATTAATTCAGGGCTGGAGAGGGAGGCAGTTTGCAGAGAAGAATATAACGGCAGATGAAACATCCTCTGAAAGTGATTAAGACGCTTGAATGTCAGCTTGAGCATGCGGCTAAACACTCACAGGCTGCCTTGTATTCATAATTGCCTCCCAGCAGGTTAAAGTATTCTTTTATGCTAAACCTTTCCCGTTCCATTTGTTCTCGACGTGAAACAGAAAATGACACGCAAAAAAACACTCAGCCACTCCGCCTTGAAAATAGCAGTGGTACTCTTGCTCGGCAAAGCACAGATCATTTTTCATGAATTTGTTTTTTTTTTCTTCTATAATATATCCATCTGCCAGCTTCAAGTGGAGAAATGAGAGAAAGCATGAGAATGCGGGAGAGAGAGAGAGATGTTGATGAGGAAGACCACTTCTGAATCCATCAATAAGACTAACTCTGATCAGACCGACATTATATTCGCAAGGCTCTTCCAGACCCTCACATCTTTTTTTTTTTAAGGCCGGAGTGCATTTTGATCTTTTCATTAAACCGTCCGAGTAACCTTGACACACGAGCAATGTTGTGACAGGTCTTAAACTCCATCGCTTCATTCCCACACGTCAGCCTTCATCACATCAGCCCTCTCTTCTTGGCCTCTCACATGTGATTCAACAGGAAGAGCATCATTTCTGGTCTTCCTTCCTGAAGTTAACGCTCCCAATATCACGGCTCATATCTTGCGTACATTACGGGCCTTGAGGAGGAAAATCATCCAAGTGATTCTTGGTTTTTGGCTAAGTGAAGGTACTAAACGGCAACTTCATTAAGTCACATATACGAAACTGTTCTCTAGAGACTCCGTGATGATAACTAAACATTTTTTGCTTTGCTCTGGAAACCCTATAATCAGTCGAAAAAGACCTTGTGATAAAGTGTTCTGATTACTGAAATTGCTTTTAGCGATAATTCTCCCAGTGGCTTTTTCTTTATTAGTGTGTATGAAAAAGTCAACGTTATCTATGACAATACGGGACAGCCATTGAAGAGGAACCACTTGAGGGTTGAATTCAATATTTCTCGCATAAATATCAGCAGGACACAGGCTCGCTCGGCACCGTATTGTATTGCCACTTAGCCGTCTTAAGTTTCAGCGGAATTTAATTATATTTAATAGCCCTAATTAAATAAAATATGACATTCTGCATACCCTCAGGCGATAGGAGCTGCTGCTGGGGGCATTGGGAGGGCTTGGTTTGCATGCACGAGCCACTAGAGCCCCTCTCGTGTCACACAGCTAGGTTAAAACAGTTCAGTGGCACTGAAAAATAGGGGCCTGAGATGGCCGACATAGCAGGCTGTTGCCACTGTGCGCCCTTAAGCAGACAAAATGTGAAATACATACATACATAAACAAATAAATAAGACATTTACCACTCCTTAATGCATCTAGATGGCTTAGCCTGCCGAAGCTGGCCAGGCATTTAATGGTACTTGTTATTTAATTATAGATCTCAGATAGAGGTGCTATGAACCACAGTGCATTGTGCTGAGAATGTTCGCTGTGAGGATGCCTTAATTAAAGAGCAATAATTTAATGTGATCTCATGAACCTGAAACAAAAGGATTGTGAGATAATATTATGCATAAAATCTTAGAATAGGTGTTTTTGGTTAAGGCTCTGGTCTAGTTAATGCATATTCATTTCTAAATACAGCTGGAATAATCAACATTCTTCAGGGAATCTCTTTTATTTTGCCTACTGATGTTTAATTCTCAAAATCTGCTTTTGAATTCGCAGTCACTGACTTTATGACATATAAGTGATCAGATGCAAAATTTGTACGTTTTAAATATGCATGTGTGATGGTGGAAGGAAAGAAGATTGTGTCGAGCTCTGTTTGTCATCTGTTTGTTTGCGTTCTGCAGCATCCAACAGGGATGGTTGTGTTTTAGTTTTTCAAGAAAACCGAATCAGATGTGGTGTAAATAAAGAGCGTAAATAAAGGGTTATTTCTCAGAGTGTTTGGTGTTGGTTGTAATCAAGCTCTTCTTGGTGTGCATGTGTGGTGATGCAGCCATGTCCCATTCCAAACCAATGTTGCATTTGAGGTTGGCTTAAATGTCAGTATGAAAATAAGAGTGTCAAATTGAAAGCAAACATTTCCTTAAGGGTTTTGATTTGTCCAGATATATTTGCTTGCAGTACTGTGTTAACATTTACCGTAAAGGTTAAAGGTTAACATAAACCTTTTTTATTTTATTTTAGTTTTAGTTTTATTTAGTCATTATGTTGACATTCAAGACATTAAAAAAAGGGAGAGAGGCATTTTTAGTTATATTTAGGTATGTTAAGGCTAATCACATTTCGGTATGCAAATAGGTATAAGAAGCAAGACTAATCAAAATTCGGTATGCAATACTCTGTTTTCATCTGAATGTTGAACATTCTATCAGTTACTCTTTTTCAATATTATAAATATAAAGTTTACAAAAAACAACAACAACTAAAGTCTCAAATGATTTAAAAAAAGAAAAATCGGATTATTTGTTAAAATAAAGTTTAAATGTTAATGCATGTTAAGCAGTTTAGTAGTTAATTGAAGTTTAATACTTAGGGCTATCGGTATTGAGGAAGGAACAAACATAAATATATTGTTGTTGTTATTAAAAAAGTGACTATAAAATGCCATACAATTGCATTAGCGCTCAGTCTAAAACCTCACAGCAGGCTGCATCAGTTAGCTCGCATTTTATCACCATAGGAACGCCAGCTGGCCACGTGGTGAGATGGTGGACATGTCTTTTGCCATGATGGGCCCCTGTTTCTGTCAACGTTTCACTCTCTCTCTCTCTCTCTCAATCTCTCTCCACTCACACCATTCAAGCACATTCACACAGCTTTACACGTCTAACAAGTGCTGCGACAGGGGGAGTTATTTCTGACCCTTGGCTCACCAGATCGTCGCGGTGAATATTTCATGAGACATGCTATATTTATAAAGAAATTTACCTCAAACACTTTCCTCTCTCACCCTGCCTCTCCTTGAGAGTGATCACACCGCTGGGCCCCTGTCGCTTCGGAGCCCGCACCTGCCATTAATGCCGTCTCGAGTCTAGTGCCAGAACCGTTTGTAGGTGTTATGCAAATCGATTCATCAGGAGCCAAAACGCTTGATGTTCGGGGCCTGACATCCTCAGTATCAGCATATTTGATGGTCACAGATTCATTGTGAATGGTAATTAAATGTGCTCTCAGTCTTGTTTTTAAAACTTCATTTAAAATTTTAAAGCGTAACGGAATGAACAGTACTTGAATTAACAGAAAATATGTGTAAAACAGACCCCTGTATCTTATCAGTAGTATTAAGGGTGCCACCATGTTGAGATCACATGACCAGCTGAATACAATCACATTATTACATTATTTTAATGGACACTTTTCCTCACAGAATAAATTAATCATGGATGACTATGCACATTTCTGCTTTGGTAACTGAAAACTTTAGCACAATGCTATACAGTACAACATTAAAAAAAAAAAATACAGAGTGCATCTTTAATTATTCAAATATGCAAATTGATTACATTCTATTTATGGAGCGCACTGTAAAATATTAGCAGTGTACTGAGTGATAAAATGTGGTTATTGTATCTCAATTGTGAGATTATAGCGTACCTCTCATCTCAGAGCTTTTAATGCTCTGGAGAACGATCCGGTCCTGGCTTTAGTGATACTGAACCCGGCCAGCCGGTTCCTGTTACGTGCCCTCACTTCCTACCTATTTTTGAGATTTTGCCCAGAAAGATTTGTTTCAGAGTTTCACTTGCAGTGGTGTGGTGCCAGCATGGTTTGCCAGCTTTGTAACTGTGCATGATGTGCTTTGTTTCGAATGTTAGCATTTATTTAGATTTCATCTTTGTTTGTTATTAGGCATGAGGTTGACTATGTAGGTTTCATGGTTTAGTCTATCTTGCACGTACAGTTCACATTTTCTCTGATGTAATGTGTAAATTCAATATTTACAGAGGGGAATTGAGAGAACATGCGCTGCCCATTAGATGTTTAACATTGTTATAAAGCAGACTGAATTTTGAGTACATCAGAAGATGGTATATTTTTCTTATTTTCTGCCCAGCAGAGATGAACACGCACAGTCCAGAATAAACAGATATTCGGATCCTCCCTCGCTGCGCAGAACATCTCAATTGAGAGTACACGTCCCTCTCTCAGAATCAACATATACACTGGGAGGGCTCTTCAATAAATAATGACACAACACAGGCGCAGAGATATCGAAAACATGCTTCCATAATATGACACACATGCCATTTTTTCAATTAAGATTCACAAAGGCTTGGCAGGAGGACGGTCTGCCCTGGTGCAGAGGCTATGCCTGAATCAGTGTGCACAGATAGATGTTTGATTTAATATGTTGCCTCAGATACAGTTCTCTTGCTGTTCTTCTTGTTTTATTCCCTTTCAGTTGTTTCAATAAAGCCTCAAGTCAGACCAAGCGGTTGTTTTGAAATGAAAATTGCCCATTTTTGTCTAGTTTCACCATTTATTCTTCACTTTTTTTTTTTTAAATGTCTGCATTAGCCACATTACCTATTGGTTCAGACTTATAATGCAGCATTTGTCTTTTTACCCCATATGTGCATTTCAGATTTGCAGCTTGGATAGTATTTTGAATGTTGCATTGAGGTACAAGCAAACAAGCAGGGATTTTTTTGTCATGTTTTACTGGAATAGATGTACATTGCACCTTTAAAACTTATTAACACTTAAGATTAACGTTCAAATTTGCATTAATAGTTTGTTTACTGACTTAACATGCTACATTTGCATATTTGCGTTTGAAATAATTAGCATTTTTACATTACCGCGACACATAATCAAGCTTGCAAAATCAATTCAATTTATATGTTTAGAGCTATTAGTTTTGTGGCCGTCACGTAAAGTAGAGTGTGTGGTTTTAGCAATATCTCTCTTAATCGGCGGTTGATTATGTGGCCCTTTGCGGCTCATGTCAAACCATCCTCCGTAGTTATGACACGGCCTTACATGCTGCTAAAGCTGTTCCCTTTGGTGAACCAGACTTTAATTTCTTCCCTCCTGTGTGTTTAATCCACTACTTCAAAATTCAGGAAAGTGCTACCTTTACTTAGCTTTTGAAATGCCTTCCAAATCCTTGCATTTGGGTCGTGTCCAGCAGCGGCAAGAACAGGAAAAGCCAGGAGGAGTGAGAAGCTGAAAACGAGAGAGAGAGAGAGAGAGAGAGAGAGAGAGAGAGAGAGAGAGAGAGAGAGAGAGTGAAAGAACGAGAGAAAACAGTTTTAGTCATTAATAGACCATAAAAAAGGAAAGCTGCATCCATGTTCTTCTCAGCATCTTGAAATCCTTTTCAGATTTTTGCCTCGTTGCTTTTTTCAGTTAATCACTTTGCATGCACTCATTTAAATATTAAAATTTTCTTTAATCATCAAAGGCAGTGAGCCTCATGCATATTCATATCCGCATCCCCCCCCCACGCTTCCCCCAGAATTACAGGTTCATTACCTCGCTCCAAAGCCAAACAGTCATTACCAAGAGCCAGCTTTTTAATTGCGGATGCCTGGCCATCATCGCCTTACTGCTAAGATTTAAACTTCCATAAGAATATAAAAAAAAGATTTCCCAAGTTCGAAATAACTTAACATACTTGTTATACATTCTCTGTGCCTTGGAAAAAAGTATAGAGTCTGAGAGAGAGAGAGAGAGAGAGAGAGAGACCGAGAGCGAGAGAGAGAGAAAAACCTGTTCTTTGGCTGGAGCTCTGAATATTTGTCAAGAGGCTTGACGAAAGTTGCATTTGCATAATGACTTTGTAGTTCTGCATTAATAAAATTTGCATATGAAGCCGTGTTAATTACTCCTGATCAGGCTTTTTTGCATTCATGCATGGTAATTTTCTGCGACTTGCGAGAATTGATGTCCTGGCGTCAGGGCTGTGATTGGTGGCGGTGGCGCTTGTGGATGTGGGGATTTGTGTGTGTGTGTGTGAGTTAGTGTGTGTTTGCGTATTTTGTGTTTTAGGGGGGGTCAGGAGGAGATGGCGTCGGATGTACCGGAGAGAAAGAGGAGATGACACATTTGTGTGTTTGTGCGGGCCTCTTTATTGCATCGCTCTCTTGCTGTTGTCTCAGATATCTCCTGTAATTGGTCTAAGAAAAAGAGCAGTCATTTAAACGGCTTTCTATGTAATGAAACGTCATAAAGCAAGCAGAAGAAAACAGCCCCTCAACCGCAGACAGGCATTTCAAATCTATTGTTTGGCCTATTTATTTCTAAACAAGAAGACTGTTCTGTGCAATAGAGGGCTTCGGTGTCTTTACCATCTGAATGGAGGACGTTGGAAGAATAGAACCAAAAATAGGATCGTTTACCTTCTTAATTTTCATTTTGTTCCAGATCTTCCTGTTTTCTTCCTCCTCCCCCCGCCTTTTAGTCTCACACCTGATTGGTTTAATCCGTCTTATTGCTAGTATGCAATTAAGTAACATGTTTACGTTTCGCTTTCTTTTCTTGGTTTACTTAGCGTCAGCTTGTGATCTTTTTTTCTCCTTGCAACCTGATCAAATGTTTCTAAATGCGGTGTCTTTTTACTTGTTTGTGTGTGTGTGTGTGTGTGTGTGTTTTAATAACGGAGTATTTTACCTTTGAAATGAGCTCCATTTATTCAGTCCTTAGGGATTTGCCTTAATTTAACCATATCAATTTGTACACTTTTCACTAATGTTACCTTTCCACTGATTTTTCTTTTCCCTTTGTCAAAGCCCTGCTGGGTTCAGGCATTTGCCTATGGAATTTTGGCCCCTCGCTTGTGGTTTGGCAAAGGCATCACACGACAATGTGTGTGCATGTGTGTATGTGTGTCCGTTTGTGTGTGTATGAGTGAATGCCCCTTGCTAGCGAGACTGAGAAGTGTATATGTGAGTTTCTTTCTCTCCTTTTCTTTTTCAGAAACCGGTGGTCTCCTTGTCATTTTGATATAGCGACAGAATTAAACACAACTTTTACCAGCATGAGGATTCTGGGGCTGGTTCCAAAACAAAGAGATGTGTTGTGAGCCAACAGACGCTCAGCATATGAGCGCTATGCTGCAATGCACAGAGTGTGTGACGGCTCTGGCATACCTGAAGCCTGGCGCTTTCTAAACGCTGCCATGTGTGCCATCAGTGTTGTGATAATGGCCGAGAGAATCTTACAACGCCGCTAAACCCTCAAGGGCAGCGTAATCATAGCCAGTCAATCATCCCGCTCATATTACATGAATCAAATGAGACCTTAAACATCAGAGCAAGTGATTTCTTTGAGGAGGAGGAGGAACTAAATTGTATGAAAAAAATAAGTATTTAGAAAATCATATATTATTAATTTAGGAAAGCAGAATTGAGCCAAAATCGTCTCTCTTTCAATTTGTGTGTTGGATTTTGAATTGAATTGGTCACACCCCATAGGAAGTTGAATTGAAATGACAGGAAGAAGAATGTACTGAACTGTAATTCAAATAAATTCAACCCAGGATTTTTATATACTGTATGTGTGTGTGTACTTTCACATTGGCCCACAAATTTCATTTATTCAATGTAATAAAAAATCTTGACCAAATATTAACCAACATTAGCCAATGTTCAAAGTTTGTCCATTTATTTCAGTACGTTTGTATTCTACTTCCTCACATTTGAAATTCGAATTCAGCATTCTTTCTGCTACCCCCAAATAATTTGCAGTTTATCGTTTTTGTCACAGGCGAGGGACTGACAGACTTCCCAGCGATCTGTAAAGAAGTAAACAATTCCCTCCTACTGTAATTGTGAGAGTGTAATCTTGTGTGCTCTGGACTGCGTACAAGCTTTAAGAGGTTACTATATCCCACATGAAGACATCAAACAGTCCCTGTGCCACTTTGTGGCTGTCGTATGGCGGGATTTTAGTCTCTCCCGACCACAGGCAGGGAATAAACTTGTCACTAATTTGGACTGTGAGCGCTGGCAAGGCTCTGTGCACACGCTGGTGGCTTTCGCCCTCATGCTGGCCTTTGTTTTATTTATTTTTCCGTTTCTTTTATTGTCAGCAGAGATGTACACAGCACAGAGATTTCTCCTGCATGGCTCGTGCGGAATTATTCAAGGTAACCAACAGCTTTTAAATCCTCTTAAGATTTTAGAGTTGAAGCCACTTCTCAAAACCAAATACGTATATGGTGGTATTTTGTATTTATCTTCATTTGTTTAGCCCCGTCCTCCTCCTGCAGGTTTGAAAGCTGCGGTGCTATTCAGGAAAACTGAGCACCTTCCCGGCTCGCCTTTTGCATATCGTTACAGAGGCTCCATCAAACTGACAGTGTTTGTTTTGTGAACTAGTCTCCATGAAGATTTGAATTTGTAAAGCAGGGGAGATGCCGGGGACGAGAGCGTATTGTAAGCCCCTCAGGCTGGGTCTAAGCAGGCCTAGATGGCAGTCCCTGTATACCTCCCTCTAAAGCCGCTTTGGCAAAAGTGGATTGGCGCCGCAAACAATGGGGCGGGTGTAGAAAGCAGTGGACAGGATGGGATTACCAGGTTAGCGCAGGTTCCTCCCAGCGTTTGCACATTCTCCTGGGCCGTTCAGGCTTTTTGACACGGCGCGTCTGAGGGAATTAGTCCATCTCGCCGGTTTAAATCCGAACCGTCTAATGAAGCCTCTCAAGCCTGGAATACTTCCCACAAAAGGGTGTTGCCATTTAGCAGGAGAAATCACCACTTAACAAAAGCTAATTTTTCCCTCTGTTAGCTCGGGAGGATTAGGGGCCAGCGGTTGAATAATACAAAGTTTGTGGATCATGCGGAGAGGTGGGGGAGAAGCTTTTAAGAGTGAAATTAAAGCCCGATGACAGTCTACGGAGGGGCTGTTTGTCACTGTTGAAGGTAGAAAGCGTGGCGGAGTGCGTTCGGAAGGACCGGAGCGCTCTATGGAGATTGCGTGCGCTGGTGTGCGCGGGCGGGCGGCACAGCTTGACGAATGCGTGTTGATCCCCTTGTTTAGGGGGTTTTAAGTCTACCCAATTTCACATGCTAACGGTCGCAGAGCAGGCCCTAGACATTCCATCCTGCCAGAGTGATGGCTCTAGCCGCTTTAAGCTGAAATGCATCCTGCAATATTGATATTTGTTCCCCATGGACTTCTCTCTCTTTCTCCCTCTGCCTCTCTTCCCCTTTGCTTTATACTGTCCTCTGTCTTTCTTCTTTTGAAACCCCCGGCATGTAAAACAGCAAAATGCCAGGCCTGTGTGGATATGGCAGACCTATAATCATGCTTCTCTTACAGTAATTGCTCTCGTCTGTGGAGTTTAGAGAAAGCGCTCTATCAAAGCGCTGGCTGGAGCAGGGGATCACGCGCTGGCATCGTTCGATTGTCCCGTGAGGCGCTCTCAGGTTAACCCTTTCACTGTGACGAACCGATTGGCGTTCGGTGAGTCTGCGACCGTTTCCAAACTTTCCGTCCACCCATCCCTGTTTAGGTTTGGCACACGTAGCTTTCAAGAGTTTATTTTGTTCCTCTGCGGGTGAATTCTGGTGTTACTTTACTATTTACTCTACATGCGGGACTGTCTGGGTGGTAGCGTGGTGAAACTGGAGCAAGTGTCTGCTTTCACGGAACGCAGCGTTCCCCGCGATTACTCATCAGAGGCTCAGGCTTGCGCATTTAATCCAACCTCCGTCTTTATCAAAACACAATAAGCTCGATGAAACGCATCAAATTATTCCCCTCGAAATTGCATGAAAACAGTGGCCCCTTTAATCTGTTAAAACAATATGGCTGTCCATGCTAGCGTTTTTCCTCGCTTAAAATCAATTGGATTACTTTTTGAACTCCTGAAAAACAAAAATCGGCAAATAGCTGCGCTTGTCTGATAACTTCATATCTTTGACAAAAGCCGCTGTTGTTGCAACCTGTTGGAAGGCCAAAACCACCCATTGGCAGGCTAATTCATTTGCTAGCTCAAGGACCTTTTAGCTGTAAACAATGCTGGACCTCAGCCAACGGCAGTCACTTATTGTGCTTTAATACACGTCCTTCTGATTAGACGCAGGAAAATAAATCACTTTCTTCAGCACTCAAAGCCACCAGAGAAACCCGCCGGTTAATCCAGCGAAATTGCTTGTGGCGGTTGAGTGGAGTCGAGAAGAGAGTCTTGTTATTTTAAGATGGCACCCCTGTTGTCTGTATAGAAAGGTGTTAATGCACCTGGCATGACTTGAAGGAAAAATTGAAGATGAAAGGCATATCTTTCAGGTAATTGAGCCACTTTTGTTTAGTTAGCCTCCTAATTAGGCCAGAGTTTTCTTAGGAAAGCATTATTTGCATGTGGGCAGTTAGGCAGTTGTTATGTTAGGCCACCCTGTTCACTTACCTCCATGCTATGTCTTAAGCTGTGTCTTTATGTGCAGAATTTTCTTGTGTCCCAGGTGGCCACGTCTTGGTCGGGAGAGATCTGTAGACCCCCGGCTGGGAGCATCGCTCTGTCCGCAGTCTGTGGCCCCTGTTGTTGGAAGAGGATGCCATGTGGAATTTTGCCTCTGGCGGAACTTTGGCCATCTGCCTAATTTGAAAGTGAGAGGTAGCATGTGAAATTAAATTAAACGGAGGCCAGTGCATCAGCCCAGTTTAATTGGGGCTGGAGAGTCAACTTTCTCTCTCTTTTCGCCAATTCAAACATCACTTCCCTCGATGGCACTAACTGATCTTCTCTCTCTCTCTCTCTCTCTCTCTCTCTCTCTCTCTGCTCAGTTGGGCTCAGAAATCAGATAAGAATTGCAAGGCTAAATGAGCATCATTAAAGTTAATCAGCAAAGCTGAAATAAAGCGGAAGGTAATCGGCCTCGTCCTTAGATGGTAGTGATATCAATCAACCCTGTTTAAACCTGAGGTGTGAAATGAGTGGTGTGAAGTCGGTCAGTAAAACTAAGCAGCTCTTTTATTTAACATTCTGCTTGCTAACTTTTTCTCAGTGACCTTACAATATATTTCCTTGTTAATCAGTTTTTAGTGTTGATGCACAGAGCTTTATCACCTTATCCCATGTCATATGACCATGGTTTTGAGTGCCCCTGTCAAGACGGTGTTATCTTTGCAATTACAACCTTCGACGTCTAAAATGTGCGCCTGGCCGTCCCAGCTGGCACGGCTCCCTGCCTGCCCCCTGCACATTTCTGCACACACATCACAGGGACCTTTTATAGTGCCCTGCTCTCTTTGTGAAGGGATTGCTGAATGCCCAGCTTTTTATAGTTACATTTAAAGGGAGTTGGATGCCTGGCCCAGCTGGGGCTCATTATGGTATACGCCATCCAAAAATGCACGTGTAATTAATTCGCTCACACAGGCCCCCATCTTCCCTCGTTGCTTCGGCTCCCAAGACCCGCCTGGCCTCCGCTCTGTGCTCCTTCTGCATCTCTGAAGGACTCCTCGGCGGACCGCACAAGTCTCTGCTCACGATCAATAACCCAGCAGAGCCATAACATGCATGTGGATCACCCTCTAAAATCCAAGGGTTGCACTGGCAAAAAGCACTTGGCTTTTAGCAATTTCCGGTTGATGTGGAATAAAAGAGAATGAATCATTATCCTTTCAGTTTGCACAATGCCTTTTTTTCTCCGACTCTTTTCTTGCAGTCCTCTTTGGGTGTTTGAGACACTTTGACATTATTTCAGGGCCACGCTCAGCCATAACAGAGCTGGAATCAAGGGAAGACGGTCCGTTTTGGCTCTTATTGTGACATCGTTCCCAGGCAGTGATGTAAATTCTCTCAAATGAAATGAATAGCTCAGCTAATGCAATTTTTTGAAGTCCATTTTTTCCCTCTCTGCCGAGGCAGTGCCAGAAACCATTGCTCTCTTTGACAGTGAGCATTTTCCAGTTTTCTAGTGTCTGACTGTCTCTGTTCCAGCTCTCCTTGATGGCATGGACTGGGGCAACCTAGTTAAACGTTTTAGCGGGTTTACTTTCTCATTTGCTAAATCCACACTGCACTCTGTACCACTAATTTGACTTGTACATAAAGTGAGGATTTAAATGTGTCATTCTGGTGTTTTGGAACATGCTAGCTGGTTTCTGGCTGGTAATTAGCTAGTGGACTGACTAAGAAGTTCCAAAAACCAGCTTGACCATCATAAGATGTCAAGACCGACTGGTTTGTTGCTAGTCCAAGATTGTCTAGCAGCTTGTACCAACTAATGACCAGCTAAACCTACAGTATCATGTTCCAAAACAAATATTTACCAGCTGGATTTTATTGGAGATTGTTATTTTGCAAATTCTAAAAGGGGTTGTTCAACCAAACTGGAGTGTGAGAAAGATATGATTTTCATATTGTTCCAAACTTCTATGACTTTTTGAAAAATGTTTTTGTTCATTTAATTAAAATTCAGGGGGGGTCTAAAACTACAATGGACCCCACTGATTTTCACTGTATGGACAACTGGGACATT